>JAJOOO010005062.1:0-15046 GCA_029582685.1 Solanum piurae
AATACAATTATAATACAATGTGTCAACTTCTTACCAAATAAGCATAATATATTTTTAAAAATAATTATAATACATATATATTGCATACTTAATTCACTTTTAATACATATTGCAGATTTAACATAGTATTGCTATAAATGGTAATTAATAAAAAGTATCGCTAAAATAAGTAATTATTTATTAAAAGGCACCCATCCAAGTAATTTTTCCTTTTTTTTACCGTACAGGGAATAACAAAAAAGGTCGGGCCTAATTTGAGAAATAAAAGAAAAGAATTTTAATTATATTAGGATACAATTTACTTTTTAAAATATTGATTTATTGACATTTTTAATAATTATTTTAAAGTGTAAATATTTTTAATAATTATGTTAGGGATTTTGACTAATTTGCTAATTTTTCCAATTTTATTAGTTTGTTTGCGTATCAAAGCCCAAATAAATAATAATTTATGATAAAGTAAATAGGGGGGTACGTTTTTTTTTAATCCCACTTGCTATAGTAGTAGTTAAATAACATTTGCATTTTATCACTCGTCTGTTATTTGCTTTAAAATTTCACCATCATAACTCATATTTACGCCTATTTAATTTCTGTTTTTAATAATATTCATCTCATTTTTTTTATATTCATGACCCTTAAATATTTAATTTAAAAGTTTAAAATATTATTGTATTCTTTCTTTTTATTATATAAATTAATATATTTTCTTTTATTAGACCCCTATCGAATATTATCTTTTTCATTTCATATTTGAAGTAATAATATCCTTATATTATCACTGGAAATTATATTCATGTTATAATTTGATTCGATGAAGAAAACTCTTGAATGTTGATAAATTTGTGGGAGAGTGTGTTGACAAAAGCTCGGTAAATTATGCATTGATTATTATAAATTTTTTTGTCATCTATTTCTCATGATTAAAGTCTTAGACTCATAAGGAGAGTGTGTTTGTAATATTTTTCCCCCCCATTTTTTGGTGTAATTTCCGTATGGAACCTTTTAAATTTGATTTTGATAATTCATAACTCACATATTTATATTCATAACATCCAAATATGTTAAAAGTTTAAGATATACTATGATATTCCCCTCTCTCTCTTTAAATTTTTATAGATTCATATTTGTTTGTTTAATGAGATCTACAATTATCATCTTTTTTATTTTATATTTGAAGAAGTAATGTCTTATATCAATACTGAAGATTATATTTATATTTTAGTTTGATTCAATGAAGAACGGGAGGATATATCAACAAAAATTCGACAAATCATGCACTGTTTCTGTAAATTTTTTGGTCATCTATTTGCTATGATTAAGGTCTTGAGCTCATAAGGAGGATGTGTTTATATATTTTGAATTTAATATAATATGAAGTCCTTGCAAATTTAAATTTGATAAAATTTCACCGTCTACAACACTTTTGAGATTTTAATTCTTGTTTCAACTTGTGAAGAAATCGAGATTTTTTTTGTAGCCTTTTACAAATTTATTTTTGATATTCATTTTACTATAAATTTTCATTTTTACATATGAAAGATCTAAGGAAATCATTTTTTTCGTTTAATTTATAAGTAATCATAAAATATTATTTTCGCGTTGATTTATCAAATGCCTTCAATATTATTAAACTCTACATAACTTATTGGCTCCACCAACTTAAATATACATTTTTTGTTTTGTTTTTCTTAAATTGTCTTGTCATATATAAAATCAACAGACATTTTAGGTATTGTAACTTAAATCAATCAGATTGATCCTCTCATTTTTTCAATAAAAAAAATAAATGATCCTCTCATCTTGTCAATCAAATCTTGTTTACCTTATTCTAATTAGTTTTTGTCTGTTTATAAAGCATAAATATATTTTTTGTAAAATTTATTTAATTGATTTATTTTTTATTTTTAAGGGATAATGCATAAGTACTCTCTTAAACTATATCCGAAATCACAACGACTCACTTAAACTTAACTAGGATCATATTACCACTAAATAATTTTAAAATAGAATAAACAGACCATAAATATTGATGTGTCGTAGAGAGTATGCACACTCCCTAAAGGAGATTGAGGGTTACAAAAATAACATTAAAAGTAATTATAGATACAAGTGTCAATTTTTATCCCTTGTGAACACTGTGAATCTTGGCACCATCATTATCAAATTGTATATCAATTTATAAATACAAAATATAAATTTATAAATTATTATACGAAATGACATTTCTTATGAAATTATCAATACATAAATATATAAATAATGCATATTGTGGTATAATGTTGGTGTCAGTATATATTTTACGATCAGAATGATTAAAATCAAAATGTCTTTAACTATAGTCTATATGCATGAAAATGATGTATATTGAGTTGTAAAGTTGGTGTTATTATTCGTTCCTAGGTAAATAAATTGGTGTACAATGTGGTGTAATGCTAAGACTTTGTAATATAACCATTTATAAAATAAATATTTTTGAACCAAAACTATATAATTTTTTAATACTAAAACATCAATTAAACTACAATTATTTTAAATGTCAAACTTTAGGTAAAATGGTGTATGCTAAAATTCATAATACGTGAAAAAAATTATTTTACAAATTGATATGTTGCGAATTTTAGTCATTGATTTGATTTTTCACAAGGCAAAATGGTTTTGAATAGATTGATATTTTGATTGTGAATAGAATATGTGTTTTTGTGGTTATGAAAGAGATATTGTAAAAAGATTGTGAGAGAATCATGGAAGTTGAAAAATTGAGAGGGAAAAAATTATGGAAGGAAGTTGAAAAATTGATAGGGGAGAAAGTTGTGGAAATAATTTTTAAAAAATCAGATTAGTCGTATGTTTAAAAAATGGGATTTACCGTGTCTTTTTCTTTTTCTTTTTACTTAGTTTGTTGTGTTTTTTTTTATAAAAAAAAAGCCATTTAGGAAAAAGTAAATGTTATATATTTCTTAAATTGAATATTTATGTTTTGACCCAAACTACTAAAATTTCCATATTAAACCCTTGTTATCAATTTTTTATTTTTTATATATAAGTTTAAGTTAGGCTCACATTAGAAAAAGATACGTATCTTCTTCTAATTCAACAGAAAAATTTCTACCCTAATAAAAATACCGATCTTGTTGTTCTAAGTCAAGAGAAATTTTTGTTTGTTTTGAGAATATATATAATGGGGAAAAGTAATGGTGATCCAATGGACAAGGAGATGATGAAGAATTTGGTGAAGTATGTAATAGGGAAGCCTTTTCCTCGTAAGCATAGTATTATGGATGTTTACGGAATAAGAGTGTTCAACCCATCCCAAATCCTTGAATCTACCAATGGCACAAATTAAACAACAACACACGATTGTTGATCACTTTTCAGAATAGGGTAAAATATTTGCTAGTAAAGAGGCCCCTGGGTTTTGGAAATCTACACCCAAACGCAAGTCTATTTTTGATGCCAACAAGAGACACATCAAAATTTCGTGGTACTACTACTACAAAGTGGATGATGGTAGAGACAAATCAGCATCCAGATTGAGAAAGTGTGAATGGCAGATTAGAGAATATTATCTCGCATCTAAATATCTGCCCCAAAACAAAGTTGAGAGAAAAAATGTCCTGATGATCAAGACCAAAGCTGCTAATACTTTCTCAATCTGGATGCTGATTTTTGTGGGAGCTTAACGGTATGTACCAAAAGCTGGTAGGATGATCACCACTGCTGATACTTTAATATTATCTGTTTGTCTGACTGATTCAAGGAGTTAAGACTATCAGTTGCTTGCACCATTGTGTGTGGAGATGAGTTACCACTCTAATGGTGAGAGTGAGAACGTTTCATCAGGAGTATTTTGGTGTATCCACAAGCTTCAGCGAGTGTCAGAGTAGTATGGTGTACCCACAAGCTGTACTTGCAACTGGATGGATGCATGTCAATGAACAGGGTCAAATGTGTGGCCCTTACATTAATGGTTTCGTCCTCTGACAAACGAATATGTACACAGGAGTTACCAAAGATTCAGGAGGAAATTGAGTCGAGTTGCCAACAACTTCCCCCTATAGTAACTCAGGGGATTTGTAATGTTCTTTTAGTTACTTGTTTCTTCAAGCTGTCATGTGCAACTTTATCTCCTAAAAAAGTGTCTTGTTCTTGTTCCTACATGGGCTGGTCAGATCTCGATTGTTCTTTTTGTCATTTTCTCTCTTCCGTCTTGTGTCAACTTGGCCTTATTTAACCTGTACTTTCTTCTCATTTTATCTGCAGAATTATTTTCCTACACATCTTCCAATACTCTAAACTTTGCCATTTTGAATTTGGCAAAGTTTTCCTTTATTGTTTGTGCTTGTTGCTGGGTTATATGGATTTTGTCAAAACTTGGAAGGTCTGGTCTATTTACTCGATTTGCAGTTTTATGTTTTGGTATTTGTTTGTATCTACTCGATTCCTTTGCTTTAAATGGAATATGAAGATATTATAGTGCAGTGTGTAAACTGGTTGGTCGATCGACGACTCTTCAGCAGGTGGTTGTATGATTCTATCAACCGCCCTTGAGGTGCATTAAGACATTTAAGGGGTGTGTATGTGGGACTTGCCCAGGATAAAGATGATAATGGTTTGCAGGTGCAAAGATGTTCCCCAGATTTTACCCTATGTTTTCTTCTCCCAGTTGACAATTGATCAACAATTCCACATTCTACTTTTATGTAATTTTCCTCTTTCATATAGTATCTGATTAATTTCCTCGAATATACAATTTTAATGTTAATGTTGATATTATTACTGTTATCTATAGGGGCAAGGCAAATAAATATTGAATATTTATTAAAGAGAAACTGAATACATGTATAGAAATCGACTATGTAGTCAACTGTACTAACAAAAGCATTGAACATTTCATATTTAACTTGTCTGTGCCAACTGATTTTCCAAGTAACTTGTCTGTGCAAACTGATTATACCAAGTACTAGTATGTGCAAACTGAATGCATCTGATTTACCAAGAATTCCATTAGGCATGAGATAAATAAATTAAAAATAATTCCGTTGCCGGGATTTGTATCCTGACCAACTAGACTACAACGGATCGGAGGATGGCTCACTAAGTTGAGATAAAATATATATCCGGTAAATAACAGTATTTAGTCTATCAAAACACGAGTCTTGACTGTTGAGCCCTACTCCTTCTCTTCTTCTGTAAAAGATGTACGCATTTGATGTTATATCTTCTAAACTAGTAACTAATCCGCTTGGATGGGGGAAAGTACTTCTTCAGAATCGCTTCACGTAATTCTCTCTATGTACTGATTGAATTATTTGAAAGCTCAAATAACCAAAGAGTTGCTTCCTACAACATCTTGGCCAAATTCTGGTATGCCTCTATTACTCTTGCAAACACTCACAAAGTTAAACAAGTGCGTCATCAGTTGGCTTTCCCGCAAATAGTCCTCTCATATTCAACATTTGTACCATGTTGCTAATGATATCAAATTTTGCTCTAAGAGGTAGTGGAGGTAACAAAATAGTACCAATATTTCTAACATCTTCTTGATTCACACCATAATTATTCCAAATTTCAAATTGTGGTCTCTATATAGTCCTCTCATATTCAACATTTGTACCATGCTACTAGTGATATCGAATTTCGCTCTAGGTGGTAGTGGAGGTAACACAATAGCACCAGTATTTCTAACATCTTCTTGATTCACACCATAATTATTCCAAATGTCAAATTGTGGTCTCTAACTGGGTGGCTGTTGTGCTCTCCTATTGGTGCATTTAATTTGGTGGGCGTCCTCCTCTTTGTTTCCGAGCCGTACCGTGACTTCTTCTTATGTTTCATGACCACTGTGGTTGGTCATTCTCCTTATAGTTCTTTGAATTTCGAAATCAAATGGAATCAGGGTCTGCCTTGACTTTGCGTATTGGGCAAGCATTAGTGCACAACCTATTAAAACAAAAATAAAAGAAAAACGTCAATCAGGAAATAATGACTAATAGTCAAATAACACAATTAATCTAATTCAAAAGCCTTATTTCCCGACAACAGTACCAAAATTTAATACGCCGAAATTACACCTCCCAAAGAAATATAAATCAATCAATGTTCAAATAAAGAACCTAATAAAGGTTAGGATCGATCCCACAAGGAATATGATTTGGACTTAGTCAAATTGCTATTATTCATGCTCTTAGTCGGATTATTTCCGTAAGAAAAGGGGGTTTGTGTATTGAAAGTTACTATCGTAATTATTGCAAGTATCTAGTAAAAGTAATAAATTCACGTGTTTTAATTTGAATCAATAGAAGACGAAACTAGGGTTTTGTGATCCCTATGAATTCATAACTAAGTAAGACCAGTCATTAGTAACTCTTTCGAGTGTGTAACATGCAAGATCGGAAAGTTAAGTTCACCTAAGTGATTGATCCCCTAAATAAGTAAATATCACCACGCAACTTGATCCATCTACATATGTATACTTTACTAACCCTTATATTTGATCCCAAATTATCTATTCCTAAACAAGGTCAAACTATTAGAGGGTTGATAGCCTCAAATCTCTGTTGTTTAATCCATTTTTTCATTTGTTACCCCTTGGTCCGGCAAGTAAGAATCTGGCGAGTTCTAATGTAGTACTCCTTTAAAAAGAAATCAAAAAGAAGGGAAAACAATATATGCATGCACACTTATTCAGGTTTCCTAATATTAGGTCTACTTCATTATTTTTCACGGTTTCCATAACCCTAGTTGTGGATTTAGCTACTCTTAATTATATGATCACAATCAATAATAATCATGCACTTGCAATATGAATATTGACAACTCAGAATCTTGAATTGAAGTTCAAAGTTAAAACCAAAGATCGATGTGTAATAAATCTCCAAAATTTAAAAATAAAAACAAAGAGATGTTTACTTCTAATTCCCTAACCAAAATGTACAAAAAAATGCAAAATAAATCTAAGAAAAACATATATAGACATAAAAATCCATCCAAATGATCTGGAAAAACTGGACTCAACACTTACCATGACCCCATATATGGGTCATGCAACCCTCTCGTAGATGACTGTCAAAGCAGCCTCGAGACATTTTATCACGAACATATCCTACGATCCATGGAAGCATCTACGGCTCATGCCTTCCCTTTGTAGAACTCAGGATTTTTAGTGCACCTTAAGTATCTCAACCATGATCTGTTTCTATGGGTCGTAAATACTTCTATGACTGCTCTCTCGTGCAACTCAAGGTTTTCCATCTTTCAATACTTTTTCTACGATCCAAGTGTACGACTCGTGGATGCAACTACGACCCGTACTGCACACTCGTACATCATATATCCTTTTTCACCAGCCTCTAAACTCTCATGAAAGCATCTACGACTCATGGTTCAAACCACGACTCATAGATAGCTTTCATGAATCCCAAAAACCTAGCTAGTCAGATCCCGCACTTGCATTTATTTCCCGAATCTTGTTTCCCGTAAAACAACTACAAAACACCATTAAATCTACTAGGATACACAAGAAAACTTACATAAATCGTAAGTTTTGAGCATCAAAAGTGCCCTAACTCCACAGCACATCAGTGATTACATGTGATTAAGCATAATCATAACATGTTTTTCTAGGTCGTTAAGTCGGGAAGAGATTCCTGTTGATAGACAATATATCATGTTGTGGTAGCTAACTCAATAGAATAAGACTAAGTCATATAATGTCAATATATAAGTCATAATAAGCTTAGGCCATCAAGATCGTGCTAGAAGAGAAATTATAGCCTTAACATACATTTCAATCAAAGCCCCAAATGTGTGTCTATGGATCTTGTCCAACCAAAGGTAATGCAACAATGAAAGAATCAACAAGGCTTCAAGAACGAATCATAACTAATTGGTAAGACGCTAATGTCTCACGCGTGACCAGCCAAGTACAAAGCATAAAATATGACTAATAACAACAATATATAGCAACTAATATCCAATGAAGATATTCCAACAACATCTCAAAGGAGCAACAAGCTCCTAAGGAAGTATAACAAAGTCTAATTCATGACGTTCAATCAAATAACCATCGAACACGACTCTAATCAGAATCACATAAACACCACTCCCTCCATCCCCTTAACACAATCAGTACAAAATAATAATAACCAATTTTAATAAGACAAAGGGGTTGTCCATAGCCATTGTACCCAAGACACCACTCCATAAATAAAAAATATATAAAAATGATACTAAGACAAGGAATTACGAAGGAGGATTATAAGAGGAAGATTACCTAAACCACAATATTTGGAGTATGAAGCTTAAAAATCTGCCTCCTTTCAACAAAAACAAATGAAGCCTAAATCAACAAGAAAACTATGCCACAATAATGAGCTTGCGATATAGAGCAACTTTCGTTAGACTTTAGAATTGAGAAACTTACACTACTAAAAAAATAGTGAATACCGACCTACAAATACCGACATCCGAAGGTCGGTATTCTCCGAAATACCGACCAAATACCGACTTCCCAGCTTAGGTCAGAAAAAGAAGGTCGGTATTTACTGACCTCGAGAGGTCAGTTTTAATTTTAAGTCAAAAAATTCATTATTTTATTTTTCAACTTCCTGAGGTCATTTTTATAAATTTGTTGATTTTTTTTTAATTATTTCCGTCTTCCTGAGGTCAGAATATTTATTTCTCATATTTTGAAATACCGACATCCGAATGTCGGTATTTGTTAATTTTTTAATTTTTAATTTTAATATTTCTGACCTCCGGAGGTCGATATTTTTATTTTTTATTTTTGAGATTCTGACCTCCGGAGGTCGGTATTTTTATTTTTTATTTTTGAGATTCTGACCCCCGGAGGTCGATTTTCTGCTACAAAACTGGCATCAAATTGCTGCAATTTTATTTGCCCACCTGTATATTTATACCAGAACAACCCAAAGAGCTGCCAACACAATATTTTCAACATATACATTAAACTATTTCAAAATAAACTTCATCCAACTTCAAAATAAATTAAAATACGATCAAACAATTCCAAAAATATAGAAAGTCTAAAATGTCAAATAGATACAACTACTCCTCATCACCCTCACTCTCCTTATCAGACTTATCATTCTCATCACCCTCACTCTCCTTATCAGACTTATCATTCTCATCAGCCTCCTAATCAGATTCATCACTGCTGCCCGGACATGGAGAAAGAATTTTTCCTGATTCAAAAACAAAAGTTAGTTGGGCCTGAAGCGCTGCATACCTCTTGTTCTCTGCCTCCTTTGTTGCCGCAATCTCCTCCTCTCTCTCTTCCTCTTTCTTTCTTCTCTCTTCTTCTCTTTTTCTTCTCTCTTCTTCTCTCTATCGGCTACAACAACAAGCTCGACATTGAGATAAGATATCTTACCCTCCATTGCAGATATTGTCTCTCTATCCCCACCATCGAAGCTTGAGGATGATGAACCACAATACCAAGACTTCTTCTTATGATACACCTTTTTCTGTTAAGCCATAGACTGGACCTCTTTCGGTTCACCTGCACTTTGTTGCCAAAGATTCTCATTTTCTTCTTGTGTAAGTGGTCTGTCCTGACTCTCAAGAGGTAGATTACTACGATATTCCTGAGATATTCGTATAAACCTATCCTGTAATTTAAACAAAGAACTCTAAGAATAAGAATGTAATATATACAAGAAAAAGAAAAAAATATTAGTTTGAATGGAGTTCTTACATATTTATCTTGAGCACGTGGCTCAATCCATCTTTCTTCTTTTGTGGGGTTCGTACTCTTCTTGACGTGAGTAACCTTGAATATATCTTCTACAACTACCGGCCTACTCAACTCTTTTTCCTGTAAATAATATATATAGAATTTGATCTCATTAATCTCCAAAAACTACTTATCAAAAAAGAAAAAAAAACATTTTACTAAATTAAGAAAGTATACCATTCTTTCTTTCCTAGTAACCTGGCTAATAACTCCACCAGTGTACAAAGAGCCTCCATTTTCTGATGCGCGAGCCATCTTCCCAATCTCACTCCTCTTTTTAAATTTTTCATCAGTACTCCAATGTTCTAGTAACAGAGCCCATCGATCTGGTAACATAAACTTAGGAATTTTGTTTTGTCTCCGACAGTCACAAAATGTGCTAGCTAGAAAGCAACTTTGAAGCTTTAAGCTTGAAGTTCACTTGAACTTCTTCCTCATGTTCGGGAGCCCATACATAATATTTATGTAATAAAAAATAACTAAATATTTATTGTTCAAATGAATAGCGAATTTAAATGTATATGATGTGAATTTAATTGATATACATTCTTACCTTAAATTCGTTGAACATCTGCCCCTGGGTGTTAAGTGAAATCGAACTCCAATTGGGGTACACACCATTATAGTGAGTTTCGATGCACTTTAAAATAATCTTTGTCATACCCACATCCGGACGTAACCTGAAATACGAGTTCATTGACAAAGTAGGGTAAACAAAAAATAATCAATCAATTAAAATATAAATAGATAAATGAAAGATGAAACATAATTAAATCATACTTGTATCCTAATGTCTTGATGACGAGTCTCCGAAAATTGTCTCTATTGTCTGGCTGAGGACCATGTGCATCTGAGTGCTGGGTGGTGGGAGTATTAAACTCTGAGCCATTGGATTCAAGACAAAGATTGAAAAGTCCAATTGATCAACTATTAATATTCAAATTATTGCACTGACTAGCACTAGCTGATGGTATGGTAGACTCACGATCAAGATGTGAATAGCCCTGCAATGTTTGGTAACCCGAACTAGGTACCACAACAGTGTAGATATAGTATAACCAGATTGTGGAGCCACATGAGTAGAGGCATTATGTGACTGGTGTACCGAGCGAGTAGCTGAAATTGAGGCTCGTTTTGAAATATTAACTCTAGAGAACTCATCTGAAACCAAGGAGTATTTGGAATCTTTGTTAATGATTTTTGTGGGTTTTCTTATATTTTATATGGAAAAAGGACTAAGAAGGTGTTCTTTTATAAAGACCGCCAACTTAGGGACTAGGGGGACCCACCTCGAAGTGACTGCTTGTGCAAATTTATGAAAATGTGAATATCTCTATATTTAGAAGTTGTATGGATGAACAATTTAGTGTGTTGAAAACAAGACTCATAGAAATTCAAATTAATAGTTTATGGGAGTTCTAACACCTTATATATTGGGAGATACTACTTGACACATTTGACCCAAATATTCAAAGAATTTCTTAACAGAATTTACAATAAATTTTGCTGACTTCTATTTTGCAACTTACTGACTTCAAAACATAACATGTGACTTTTGTGCAGTTAAAATACCTCATAAAACATCATTCTTAATATGTTAAGCGTTTTTAGTCTTATCTCAAAAGTATGAGTTAATTTCAACATTCGAACGGATGAAATGTTACATATCTGATATGTTATTCCGTCTTTCGACACAATGCATGTACACATTTTTAGCTACCATATTCAGTCTTCCATGAGACTCAATCTCATGAGTATATATTTGTTTCGCATCAATCCAATATTTTATCCCCTTTTATATTGCATTATTTCGAAATCTAAATTCTAAGCTTCTCCAGTTTTGGCCATCTGTAGGGAAATTTTCCAACAACATATTGCAAATTTTCTGATACATTCATCTTCTCAACCTCCTTTTTTGTCCAAGTCACTCTAGGTACACCATGGATAAATAAAAAAAGGAAAATGGTCAAAAATTCCCTTAAACTATGCGAAAGGAACAAAAATGCCCTTCGTTTGTTGTTTGGTCCAAAAATTTCCTTGCCATCAATAATTTGGTCCAAAAATGCCCTTATTGTTATTAAATGGGTCAAAAATGCTCATTTTCCAAATAAAATATATTATTTATTGTCTTCTTTAATACATTCTTTTTCTAATAATATTTTTTTAAATTAGCAAATATTTATCTTACTTCAATTCAGAAAAAAAAATGAAAATATTTCTTATTTTATTCTAATTATTGCTTATGATGGATATACTATGATATTATATATATGACATATATTATATGTCGAAAGGGTACATGAAGTTATTCTATTTTAATTGATAAAATGAGATTAAGAAGAAAAAAAAATTCTACATTTTTATTGGGAAAAGAGTCTGAAAAATCCTCCAACTTTGGCCGAAATTGCTGTTACGATACCAAACTTTATGGAGGACCTTTTACCTCTGCACTATTTAATAGTGTATTTTAAAGGTATATATGTGCCCACGTGGACACATTACTATTTATAATTATGCAATATTTATGATGTCCACGTGGGCACATATATACCTTTAAAATACACTATTAAATAGTGTAGGGGGGTAAAAGGTCCTTTTCAAAGTTTGGTATCGTTACAACAATTTTGGTCAAAGTTCGAATATATTTCAGACCTTTTTCCCATTTTTATTTGTTAAAGTGATTTTAAAAGAAAGAAAACAAGAATGCTATTCTTTAATAATATGTTAATTAGGAAGAAAAGAAAAGAAAATATTTATTCAAAAAAAAGCATTTTTGACCCATTTAGTAACTATAGGGGCATTTCTGGACCAAAGTATTGACTGCAAGGGGATTTTTGAACCAAAGTATTGACGAAAGGACATTTTTGAGCCAAACTATAAACGGAGAGCAGTTCCTTTCAAATAGTTCAAGGGCATTTTTGACCCTTATCCCAATAAAAAATAAACTCTTGATAGGGATCAACTCAATGTGAGCCCCTTTACATCTAAGTTGTGAGTTAATAGTACAGGGTTTCACCAAATCTGCATGCATATTTCCTTTTATCAGTATTGTCTTCAGTTAGAACTAAATTATTATTAAGGGTATTCACATCTTTGATAGGCAAATTAGTAAGCTTTTTAGGCACATTTAGCGGTTATTTGTGTGGTAAAGATTTGAGAATTTTTTTGGGGATGTCAAGGAGAAAGCCTGGTCAGTCTCTACTGTAGATAGATCGGCCACGACAGAATATCGAAGTATTATAATCGCTTGAGTATTGAAGAAAAAGAAAGTCAAATTAAGGATCCATATCAATAATTTAAGTATAAGAAAAAACATTACCAAAATACCTTTTCTTCTTTCAAATCCTCATTTTCAAATTTATTTTGAACAAGAATATTGCGCTCACATTAATTGTTAGCATAAGCAATTAACTTACACAATTAGAAATTTCATATTCTTTTACTTCCAAAATTGAGTAGCATAATACTAGCAAGATTTATATAAATATATGTATGTATATTAAAAACTGACTAACACATGCTTCATTAAAGAGCAACCTTCCAAAACCTCCTCTTCGACCCCCACCACCACAGGGAGGGAGGGAAGGAAGGAGGGAGAGATAATCAGCAACTGTAACCTCTTCATTACATGATATCTTACAATATTCACAAGAGAATGTGACATTACAGAAAATGGGGAGAAGACCTTTTTGTACTCCCCCCCCAAGTATAATGCTGACATATATCATCTATAACTGGCGACAATTTTTTATTAACTTTGACAAAAAATCTGTCAACCTGTAACTAGGCTAAAAATATATCAGTGTTTCTGCTTCTAAAATGCCTTTGCATATATCATTCAGGGTGGCAACACTTGTTTCACTTTAGTGGTTGAAGTTCTTGTTCACGCACAACACTTTCAACACTTTCAACACGCTCATATGGAAGAGCTGATTCTTTCCCTCGTCTCCATATTAACCATCCTAGGAAAGCTGATAATCCAAGTATCAACACAACTGACAATGCTATAACTACGATCAAGTAACTTCGCCACCATCCACTCCTATATCATTGCAACAAAACAATGGTAATCAACACCTTATATCACACAAATCTAGCAATATGTGGAATGAGTTGTGGCACTCAGGATAGTAAGGATTATGCTCAGCAAAATCTTTATACATAGAAATTTATGTAAGACATGTTCTAAATAACAAAAGGATGCATGTCAAGACCATATAGGAATACCAAAAAGCAGGAAAGAAGTGACTCCGTGAAATCATCACAACCACCACCGTTGCTCACTACTGGCAACATATTTACCTCCTCCATCATTATAAATATATCCATTGCACCCACCCCCATCTCTGTAGCCACCACCGCCTCCACCACCACTATCAACCACTACCAACAAACTCCATCATCACAACTAGCACCGCCGCCAACTACCATCATACATTCTTTGATCACCACCACAACCGTCGCCACCTCCACCACCATTATCAGCCACCTCCATCATCATAACGAGTACCACCACCAACTACCACAAATACATCACCAACTACCATACATTCTTCCGTCATCACCATCAACACCACCAACTATTAACATAAACCAAATTTACCATTACAACCACCAACACCACTACCAAGCACCACCATTATGATAGTCACCACAACACCATCCACCTTCACAGTCACAATTGTCACCACCGTCATTGCTAGCTACTAACAATAACTATTACCATCACCATTACCACTACAAACTATCTCTACCGTCACTAGCAAGCATAAATGTTGTTTTTAATCAAATAATGATTTAATTTTTTTTTATCAAATTTAACATTTAATTAATTTTTCTATGAATTATATATTTATTATGTATATATAAATATGTACTGTCAGATGTTGAAAAACAAACAGCCTTAATCATTCGGTGTTTAGATAGAGAGACAACATCTTAATCATTCAAATGCGTATTGAGATTCAGAGGCCTAAAACTTAATGAAAACAAATGAGACCTAAACAACTATCTTAGAAGTAAAATCAACCCAATACAACAGGAGTGAAAATTCTGATAAGTAAAAATTTCAGCGTTAAGCATTTGTTGGAAACTTTTCTAGAATACAAAAAACTTTTCATTGATTAACAGAAAAAATACTAGTCATTGGTTGGGGAACATAAAGTTTATTCCCTCTATTACAGTTATGTTACTTAGTTTGACTAGATGTGAAGTATAAAAAAGTAAAAGAAAATGTTTGAATCTTGTGGTCTTATTAAACCGCCTTCTCGTCATAAACATGCCACATCA
>JAJOOO010005063.1:0-19861 GCA_029582685.1 Solanum piurae
CCATAGAGTTACTCTTGTTGACTTGGTAGAGCTTGATATGCTAGACTTTGATGTTATCCTTGGTATGGATTGGGTGCAGTCATGTTATGCTTCTATTGATTGTAGAACTCATGTAGTCAAGTTTCACTTCCCGAATGAGCCTCTCCTAGAGTGGAAAGGGGGAAATAATATGCCTAAAGTCAGTTTGTATCTTGTCTTAAAGATAGAAAGATGATTTCTAAGGGTTACAATTACCATCTAGTTAGGGTGAAGGAAGTGGATTCTGAAAACCCTACTCTCGAGTCGGTCCCCATTATTAATGAGTTTTCGAAAGTATTCCAGATGATTTACCCAATATACCTCCCGAGAGGGAAACAGACTTCGGTATTGACCTTCTACCAGATACGCAACCTATTTATATTCCTCCTCACTATATGGCTCCAGCAGAACTAAAGGAGTTGAAAGAACAATTGATATATTTGTTGGATAGGGGTTTCATCCGACTGAGTATCTCTCCATGGGGTGCTCCAGTTTTGTTTGTTAGAAAGAAAGATAATTCTCTCCGTATATGTATTGGTTATCTCCAGTTGAACAAGGTGACCTTTAAGACTAAGTATCCTCTCCCAATTATAGATGACTTGTTTGACCAACTTCAAGGAGTAAGTTACATCTTTAAGATTGATCTTCGATCAGTTTATCACCAATTAAGGGTAAAAGAAGATGATACTCCGAAGATGGCTTTTCAAACTCGGTATGGTCATTATGAGTTTTTAGTAATGTAGTTTGGGTTGACTAATGATCTGGCGCCGTTAATGTATTTGATTAATAGGGTGCTTAGACAATACCTCTACATGTTTGTGTAACACTCCGGAAACTAGTAGGCTAAACTAGAGCTTAACATGAGAGTTAGAGTCATTAATAACTCCCCATACTTAAAATAAATGTTTTCGTGTTAGAACGTCAAGGTGCCAACCCCCAAGGACAAACTACGGGTCCTTGAGGAGGACACAAGCAAAACTGCCCAAAACTACAGTGACCCACGAAATGGGCCCACGCCCCTTAGGGGGGTCCATGCCACGTTGGTGGGGGTCATGGGTCAGGGTCCCTAGATGCGAGCGGTAGGAACCCCACCATGGTTCACCAGTACGCCACGTGGGTCTATCCACGGCCCGTGGGTGGGTGACCGTGGGAGGTGACCTGCACACTAATTTTTAGGGATTAGTTAGGGGCACTTTGAGGTTTTCCATTTTTATTTAATATTAATTGACATAGTTTTGTATAAATTTAGACTAACTATATATAGTTTTAAGACCCCAAAATTAAGTCATCTTCCTCATAGTTTTGTATTAAGGAACAAGCTTTTCTCCTCAATTTCATTGGAATTCAAAGCTAAGGTATGATAGTCTTGCATCCATGGATAGAAATCATCCATGGAGCCCCCTTCAAAACCCCAAATTTCAAAGCTAGAAATCCCAAAAGTTAGGGTTTGACATCAATCTTATGAATTCCTTTAAAATTCATTTTTAATGATTGAATTATGTTATCATCCATGTCTAACGTAGAAATTCTAGACGTGTTGATTGAATGTGATCCTTGATCCTTGAAAGGTAAATTATGATGTTATGCATGATTATGAGATTTATGTATATGCTTAAAGAACACTTTGAGGGTGAAGTGTCCATGATTTTGATATTGTTGTTGTGATGATTGAAAGGCTATTCTCATGAACACATAATGAACATGATATGAAAGGTTTTCTCACAATATGATGATTCCAAGGTTGAACGACAATTCTCACCTAATTGAATTGTATGTACATGAACAGATGGACGGTGAAAGGTTATTCTCACGCATGATCTATTGAGATATTCTAATGAAATAAGTTATTACTTAATAAGTACTTCATGGGATAAATGCTTAGCACCTGGTTGATATTGTTATGATATGGAAGCTCCTCCGTCAGAGAGGGCAGGTTTCTAAAAGCAAAGACGGAAGGCGGGTTTCTAGAAGCAATCTCTTAAGATGGAAGATCCTTCGTCAGAAAGGGAGGGTTTTTAGTAGCAATCTCCTTATCCCATAAACTATTTGCCCCCATAGGTCTTTAGCTAGTGAATCCACCTAAAAGCTAACAAACCATAGTCTTACCTTAGGTAAGTAGGACAACCCTTTCGGTGTGGATCACATCGGATTCCATGTTAAGGTCTCATGGTCTATGTCGGTTAAGACTTATTCCCACTATGACAAATATGAACAAGAACATGAATTATGAACTATGGTAAATCAATAAGCTTTACTTGGCATGGGTGGGATTATGGGATCTTATTCATGCATTGCACAAGTATGCTTTGAGGGTATTTATGGTATGTTTCAATTATGTTATGATGATCTATATGTTGAATATGCTTATGACTTATGCTTTTACACTAATCTTCATGATGATCCTTAAACTTGGTAAAGTGCATGCTTTTCAACTAAAATGTCCTTTTATCATGTTTTCAAGGTTTTTATGCATGGCTATCAGACTTAGTGCATTTTTGTACTAACCCATATTTTTCTATACTTTACCCAAGTGTAGGGTCTGGTTCTTAAGGTGGTCATCATTTGGTTAAATCTTCGATTCGACTATTCTCCTTGCTTGTGGTGAGTCCTCATGATTCGAGTACGGGAGTTTCACTTTGAGTTTCATTCCTAGAAGTTTTCACTTTTGGAGTATGTTGTATGGGTTTGTCCCTTTTCCTTTGAACTATTGTAATAGATTGCTATATTGAGACAAGTCTAGACTTACGCTTTCCTTTATGAAAATTTTGGACTTGAAATGTGTTTTTACTCTTATTGTTCTAGTGATTTATGTTATGATAAGCAAAGTGGCTTACATGGTGCCTTTCGGGGTTTTATATGCCTTGTTACGTCTAGGGGTACCCTTGGATCGTGACAAACTTGGTAATCAGAGCACAAGGTTAAGAATGATTCTAGGATGATGTCTCATAAGCCACGTCTAGTAGAGTCTTCTTCATTAGTGTGAAGCGTGCCACACTTATGAATGAGAGGCTATAAGATGTATAGAAAATTTTACTTCTTTCATTACTCTTAAGTCGTGCCTTAGTGTTTAATTCTATAAAGTCCCTCTCCTAATCCTTTTCTTGTATCTTCAGTAAAACTTTATTTGGATTATTGATATGTGTTTTAATATTCTATATATACTTGCTAGTATGTTGATTATTGTTGTTATACTTGTTAGAATACATTTTGTACTGTAAGTCCATTAGACAGTATTTCAAAATCGTATGGAAAACAACCAACATATTTTAAATAATATCAATTTATCTTCTCAATCAACTAAGATTGCTAAACTAGAAAAGGATTTACAAAACTGGAGTATACCAGAGGAACCTTACAAAAAGATTTACCAGCTAGGAAATTTTAGTTGGATTACTCATCATAATATTAAGACTTGTGAATCTACTATTGCTATTAATAACTCTTTAAAAGTTATTCGCTTACTTAAAGAAAATGATATTAATCATTATAAATCTGCTTTTAATTATTTGCCTATTGGCTTGGTGCAAGTTGTTGTTAAGCCTTTCTTTAGGAAATGACTTGATATTTCTGTTTGTGTCATCCTTAGAGATGGCAGCTTTTTGAATTTTGATGATTCGTTGTTAGGAGTTTTGCAGAGTAACCTAGCTGATGGGCCATTTTACTTTAATTGTTATCCTAATTTCTCTCTTGACATTAGTGATCCTAATGTCATGGATTCTTTGACTCTTAACGTCAAAATCAAAAATCTTAACAGTAAAGTCAATACTCACGAGATAGCTATCATTTATCTCGTTTATTATAGGCTTATGAAAACCACTCTTGCTGCCAAAGCTTGTAATGAGAGTCTGAAAGGTGAGACTATACTTATGGAAGCCAACCATGAACATAGTTCTATCTTTGTTCCCCGTCTACTCAATTGGAAAGATATATTCTCCAGCAATGATTGGCGTTTTGAAAATATAACCCAACCTTTTGCGTCTCATTCTGAAAGATATCAGATTGAAAGAGCCGTTCATTTTCCCGATGGGTCAATCGAACTCAAGTTTCTTGATAATTCAATTAAGAGATCCTCATCGCATCGAAGGTCATCCTGGTCTATTCCTTCTACTTAGTGTCCCTCGAGACCCGTTCCCAGGCCACCTTCTTCTTCAAAAACCCCACAGGAACCAGAAGATGAAGTCATTTATGTTGTCGACAACATCAACGGTAGAGTCACAGGAGTAGACTTTTCAGGAGACATCCCTAAAGTCTTTTAACAGGATCTCCCTGGCAGTCCCTCAGCAAGTGAGATGGAACCACCAAAATAAAAACATGCATGGCTTGGAATGCTTAAGATAGGTAAAGTCTTTGAGCCTAATCCAGACGTTTTGCATGAGCAATGGACTCATCCGGATAATCAGGTAAAAGGAATTGATATGTTGCTACCTTTACCCTTTTCCAAAGAGAATCCTTTAGAGATTTGTGGCTGAATGATATGAGAAGAATCGGTTGTGAAATCGAATTCTTTAAATGGTTTGAAATGACTAGAAGGATTAAAAATTTAACTGAGTCATTACAAGTTATCATTAACAAATAGTATACTACTTCCAATAAGGTTGTTGAATCTTTTACTCCTCCACTATAAGGAATTAACATCCCTGTTGCAGGTACAGTAATCAAGGCTTCTCCTTTCAAAGAGAAAAGTGATAAAACTAATGCCTTACTCACTATTGCAGACATTGACCGAGTAGTAGAACAAAACAACTACTCAAACCAAATTCTTCATGTCATCTCAAGATAAATAGAAGATACAAAACCTACCATTAGTAAAAGACCAAATTCGGCTTCTACTTCTTCTAACCATAATATTGAACCCAACCCAGGATTCAAACTTCCCGAATTTTCCAAAGAAAAATTTCCTAAACTATCTGACACCTTTTAATTCACCGGAAATATCATTGATAAAATCAATGAACAACTTAATAATTTCAAGTTTCCACGAAAGAGGAAAAAATCCCAAAAAAGGTTTCTACCCTTCAGGAGAAATCTATCCTACTTCAAAAGCTATCCAATGGTCATTTTCATAATATGAAAAATTACCATAACAAACCCTCTTTCCCAGTTAGTTAATATGAGGAAAATGCATTTTTATCTACTTCTTCTCATGAAGTAAGAAGCATTACAGAATGGAATATTGAGGGTCTTGCAGAACATCAAATTTATAATAAGCTCCATGAGATGGGAGTAGCCATCACTGCATATAAAATGTGAGGTTCGGCAGACAAGGAAGCTGCTACTATGATTGCTGTAGGTTTCACCGGAATGTTAAAACATTGGTGGGACAACTATTGCAACGATGAGACCAAGCACCTCATCATTAATGCCACAACAACAGAGACAGTTGTTAAAACTGAAGGAAGCACTCAGTCCACTTCTCAAGTCACTAGGGAAGATGCCTGTGCTACTCTCCTTTATCATATCGCTAAGCATTTCATTGGCGAACTAAAGTTATTTCAGGATAGGAGTCTCCAAATCCTGATTAATCTCAGTTGTCATGCTCTGTTATTATGCTCAAAACAACAACATAAAAAAACCAAAACTAAAAATCAAGTAAGTTCAACTATGACTCACAAGATCAAAATTCGACTTAACCAAAAATGCTCAAATAACACCACTCCCCGGCAGCGGCACCATTTTGATTAATAACGTTTCAAAGACACTTCATCCAATACTAAGTGTTAACGATCATTAGTTAGTAATATAATCCAACTAAGTGAGTTGTGTTCGAATCCCACGTGGAGTGGTATGTATTTGAGAATCAATAGAAAAGCATGAATATGCTCAATTCAATCATAGGTAAAACCATTTACGAATAAAAGCATGGTTCAAGTTCGGAGTAACACAAGTGTCAAATAATAGGGGGGTTTTCTTGTAATTATCAACTACAACAACAAATAATACAAAAATAACAAGTATAGACACGAGTTCTTGGGATGTGATTGGTTTATGGGCTAAGGTAGACAAATGGGTTATTGCAATTAATAGTAAATAGTTGTAAATCAGTGAATAAGCTAGACTTTAGTGGGGATAAACTTTCTCTCGAACAATTTACCCCGAATCAAATTGGTTTCTCTCGAACACCAATAAGCATCAATTAAGAACAACCTTCGCTTTAGTTTGTTCACTCTCTCGAGCTGAATGTGTGGAAAAGGGTTTCATATTGTCATTTAGACTTTTGGAAGGAACAATTGATCAGAGGTTTACCTCCTCTCTTTGGAGACAAAGTAAGGACAAAGATTCAGGACCGCAATGACGGTCGTATTCCTTACAGTAATCTGACCTATGGTGACTTGGTAAGCACCATCAATATTGTAGGAATAGAACTCTGCACAGACATCAATCTTAAGCATCAGCTTAAGAAAGAACAGTCATCCTCCAGGAGAGAACTTGGATGTTTTTGTCGTGATTTTGGCTTTATCACTCCCCCTAATAAAGTTAAAATGGACAAAAAAAAAAGAAGTCTCATCGGAAGAAATCTCGATGACGAGATAATTCTACCCAACCTAGGAGAAAGAAATCCAGGTCCAAGAGGCCTAGAGATGCCAAAACAGATATTTGTTGGACATGTGGCAAGACAGGACATAAGGCTAATGAATGTCGTTCCAAAACCAAGAAGAATAAAATCAACCTTCTTAACATTGATGAAGAAACTAAGGGTAAACTTCTTGCTATTCTTAATGAACCTTTTTATGAATCTTCAAATACATCTGATGAATACAGCGATGATGAAGACATAGATCTAGATTATGAATCAAATGCCAGCCAATCAAGAAAAGATTGCACCTATACTGAAGCATTTTGTTCTTGCGACAATACTCCTCAAACTATCAGGGTCCTTTCCGATCATTCGAAAGAAGCTCTTTTGATGTTATTCAACACATAGCTGATGATGAGGCTAGGAATCATTTCCTCCTAGAACTCAAAAATATCATTCTCAATACGGATAAACCTAAATCCCGTACGATTGTTGAACCTTTTAGCATGAAACAAATCATGAGTCGCTCAGATAACCATTCTGAACCCTCCATATCAGATCTTCGTCACGAAGTATCAAATCTCAAGGAAGAGATTAGAAATATCAAATCTCGACTAGGAAAAGTCGAAATGGATGTTCTTACAGACCAAGTCCTCAAGAAGGCCACTCTACAAGAACCAGATTCAGACCATGATTCTACACAGGATAATGAAGTTGACTCAATCAACAATGATCATTTGGTGGAACCAATAGTCAATAATACAGGTAATAATCCTTCTACCTCTGTAGCTCCATGAGTAATGGTAATCTCTTCAATTAGACCTCAGAGTCATCATATTCCTGTTAAGATCGTAGTTAATAAACATTTTGTGATTAACAAAATTGCTTTGCTTGACAGTGGTGCAGATCGCAACTGCATAGTAAAAGGTATAGTTCCTACTAAGTATTTGCAAAAAATTACTTCAAAATTATACTCCGCTACAGGAGAACTTTTGAAAATAAATTATAAGCTTTCTAAGGCTCATATTTGCAATAATGGCATTTGTTTAACAAATGATTTTGTAATTACTGAAGATATCAATGAAGATATTATTCTTGGAATACCTTTTATCACTCAGATAAAACCTTATTTTACTGATTTAGATGGTATTAATACTACTATACTTGGAAAAGATTTACATCTTTCTTTTGTCAAAACTCTTTCACAAGATGAAAGTAATTTCATCAAAGAAAATATTATTTTTCGTATTAATAAACTTTCACAACATATCACCTTTTTAAAGGATGAAATTTGTGTTAAGAAAATCGAACAGATTTTTAAAACCCCGGAGATAGTTACTACAATAGCTATTCTTCAAAAATGATTTGAACAAGAAATATGTTCTGATTTTCCAAATGCTTTTTGGGAACGCAAAAAATATATTGTTGACTTACCATACATTGAAGGATTCAATGAACAGGATATTACCACTAAGGCAAGGCCCATTAACATGAATCACGAGATGATAGAATTTTGTAAAAAGGAGATTGAAACTCTTTTAAAAAATAAGATCATCAGGGTTTCTAAATCACCTTGGAGTTGTTCTGCTTTCTACGTTAATAAAATTGCGGAGAAAGAAAGAGGAGCACCAAGACTGGTAATTAATTATAAACCTTTAAACTCCATTTTAAAATAGATCAGGTATCCCATACCTAAGAAACGAGACCTTTTGAAAATGACTTTTAAAGCTAACGTTTATAGCAAGTTTGACATGAAATCTGGTTTTTGGCAAATTCAGATTTCTGAAAAAGATAAATATAAAACTGCTTTCAACGTCCCATTTGGACAGTGTGAATGGAATGTAATGCCTTTTGGGTTAAAGAATTCCCCTTCTAAATTTCAAAACATCATGAATTCCATTTTTAATGATTATTCTTATATGTATATAGTCTATATAGATGATGTACTAATTTTCTCTGAGAACATTGATTCTCATTTCAAACACCTCAATACTTTCTTTAAGATTGTTAAGAATAATGGTTTGGTTGTTAGTGCTAAAAAAATGGTACTATTTCAAACCACCATCAGGTTTTTAGGTCATGATCTTTATCAAGGAACTTATAAACCTATTTGCAGGGCCATTGAGTTCTCCTCCAAATTTTCTAATGAAATTCCTGACAAACCCCAACTCCGAGATTTCTAGGAAGCTTAAATTATGTCACTGATTTATCCCTAAAGTCAGACATGTTTGTGAACCTTTGTATAAAAGACTTAGGAAAAACTCAGTCCCTTGGAGTTCTGAACAAACCCAAGTTGTCATCCAAGTCAAAGCTTTGGTCCAAAATATTCCATGTCTAGGAATCCGCAACCCTGATGCATTTATGATTGTTGAAACTGATGCGTCTAATGCAGGTTATGGAGGAATCCTTAACCAAAAAGTAGATCTTGAATCTACAGAGCAACTTGTTCGTTTTACATCCGGAATCTGGAATTTCGCTCAAAACAATTATTCAACAGTTAAAAAGGAAGTTTTGTCTATAGTGCTATGTATTACTAAGTTTCAAGACGACCTTAACAATAAAGAATTTTTATTAAGAGTAGATTGTAAGTCTTCTAAAGAAATCTTGCAAAAAGATGTTAAAAATCTTGTTTCAAAACAAATATTTGCTAGATGGAAAGCTCTACTATCTAGCTTTGATTTAAAAATTGATTTTATTAAATGAGAAGATAATTCTCTACCCGATTTCCTAACTCGTGAATTCTTGCAGGGAAAGCATGAGGCCATTTAGACCTATCACTCCTTCCAAAGGAGACAATCTTCCAAAAGCAAAAATGGCTAGACCATTTATACATCCTCATTAACTCCAGCAAAAGCTGAAGATCCTTAAAGGCCTGAACTAACCTTCCAAAACAAGTTCACAGCACTAGCTGATTATCCACGGCTACCTTATCCTTCACAACCACAGCCTCCAAAGCTGCTTTGTCCACCTCAACCAAAATTGATCAACCTAAGACCAATGAAACCCTTTGAACAAGGAGCATCTTCCATCTCCATTCAAAAAAAAGAAAGTTACACCATGAAAGCACCTGAGTCTTTCGTCCAAGCTGTTAACCCTGAGTTGACCAAAACCATTCCCTCCAAAACCAATTCAAAAGAAGAATCTTTTGATTTTGTTGTTTCACAAGTACTGCCTATAATGGCATTAAACAAAGAATATAGCAATGTTGATACAAATGATTTGATCAGACCTTGCTACACAGATTCTAATTATGTGGATACTGATAATCCATTGAAAACAAGGAAGTTTTATGAAGCTATTCTCGTTGATACCAATTCAATAGAAATTGAACACTCCAGGGATGAGAACAATCCTACCAATATCAAATACTCAAGATTTATAATCAAAAAGATATTGGATCCATTTGAATGGTTTGCTGACCATTTACACACTCCTATCGCATTATCAATGACGCATAGGCCACAGACCTACAATTGGTATGACTACAAGTCAGCATGGATGAATTTCCTTTATTTGAGGCCTAGGCACACTTGGTTCTGAAGTATAGTCCAAGCATCACTAAAGGTACCATTCCCTGGTGGCTCTATGAGTGGTGGAATTTATTTGGAGGAATCGAAAAGATTCTTCCCCAATAATTTCTCAATAGGTTTGAAGAATTTCAAATCAAAGAAGAAATTACTACATTACTAGAGAATATTAAATTATGAAAATATTATTTCCATAAGAGGATATCCTACATCATTACTTGGAACTTTTGCAAAAATGATACTGATCAAATTAAATATTTGTAAAAATAAATTCAAGTCAAAGGTTGGATTCCCAAACAACCTAATGCTAAAATACAGTCGCAAGACAAGGCAAGTTCATCTTCTAAGAGTTCATCCAAAGCAGCACTCAAAAAGAAATTAAAGGATGCATTGGAAAACTTAGAGAAATACGATGAAAAGCAAATCATGAAAATGATTGAAGACGCCGCTTCCACTGAAAGCAGCGGTTAAGATAACAGAGACATGTGTAATCCCAAAGGTTTCGCTTTTGCTTACATGGACCCCGATTATGAATAGGAAAAGGACCCTTATGAAAAAATAGAGACAAAGTTGGACTTATTTTTCCATTAGTGGCATTTCACTATTCTAAATTTTCATCCAATGAGAAGCTACAAGACACCTTTAAAAAAAAGATGTTCCCATTATCTTTACAGATAAGAAGACAAGGTCTCCATTATCAAAAGGAGATTCCCACTCAGCCACTTTGTCAAAAGAAGTAGGCCCTGATGTTTTATTCTCCATTATCTCTACTTTAAAAAGTAGGTCCCTTCATTTATTCGGCATCATCTTAGCCCTCCACTTGTATGCCTAAGATGAAAAGGCAAGTACCCCTTCCCCTATATAAGGAAGCGTCCATTAATGTTTAGAGGTATCAGAAAAATATCAGATATATTTCTATTAAGGCTAAGGGGGTCTATAGAAAGTGCCATGCTTCCTTGTCCCATAGAGTTACTCTTGTTGACTTGGTAGAGCTTGATATGCTAGACTTTGATGTTATCCTTGGTATGGATTGGGTGCAGTCATGTTATGCTTCTATTGGTTGTAGAACTCATGTAGTCAAGTTTCAGTTCCCGAATGAGCCTCTCCTAGAGTGGTAAGGGGGAAATAATATGCCTGAGGTCAGTTTGTCTCCTGTCTTAAAGCTAGAAAGATGATTTCTAAGGGTTACACTTACCATCTAGTTAAGGTGAGGGAAGTGGATTCTGAAACCCCTACTCTCGAGTTGGTCCGCGTTGTTAATGAGTTTTCGGAAGTATTCCCAGATGATTTACCCAATATTCCTACCGAGAGGGAAACAGACTTTAGTATTGACCTTCTACCAGATACGCATCATATTTATATTCCTCCTCACTATATGGCTCCTGCAGAACTAAAGAAGTTGAAAGAACAATTGAAATATTTGTTGGATAAGGGTTTCATCCGACTGAGTATCTCTCCATAGGGTGCTCTAATTTTGTTTGTTAGAAAGAAAGATAGTTCTCTCCGTATATGTATTGACTATCACTAGTTGAACAAAGTGACCATTAAGACTAAGTATCCTCTCCCAAGTATATATGACTTGTTTGACCAACTTCAAGGGGTGAGTTACAACTTTAAGATTGATCTTCGGTCAGGTTATCACCAATTGAGGGAAAAAGAAGATGATACTCCGAAGATGGCTTTTCGAACTTGGTATGGTCATTATGAGTTTTTAGTAATGTAGTTTGGGTTGACTAATGCTCTGGCGCAGTTAATGGATTTGATCAATAAGGTTCTTAGATAATACCTCTACATGTTTTTGTAACACTCCGGAAACTAGTAGGCTAAACTAGAGCTTAACATGAGATTTAGAGTCGTTAATAACTCCCCATACTTAAAATAAGTGTTTTCGTGTTAGAACATCAAGGTACCAACCCCCAAGGATAAACTACAGGTCCTTGAGGAGGACACAAGCAAAACTGCCCAAAACTACAGTGACCCACGAAATGGGCCCACACCCCTTAGGGGGGCCCATGCCCCATTAGTGGGGGTCATGGGTCAGGGTACCTAGATGTGAGCGGTAGGAAACCCACCACGGTTCACCAGCATGCCACGTGGGTCCATCCACAGCCCATAGGTGGGAGACCGTGGGAGGTGACCTGCACACTAATTTTTAGGGATTAGTTAGGGGCACTTTGGGGTTTTTCATTTTTATTTAATATTAAGTGACGTAGTTTTGTATTAATTTAGACTAACTATATATAGTTTTAAGACCCCCAAATTAAGTCATCTTCCTCATAGTTTTGTATTAAGGAACAAGCTATTCTCCTCAATTTCATTGGAATTCAAAGCCAAGGTATGATAGTCCTGCATCCATGGATAGAAATCATCCAATGAGCCCCTTTCAAATCCCCAAATTTCAAAGCTAGAAATCCCAAAAGTTAGGTTTTGACTTCAATCTTATGGATTTCTTCCAAATTCATTTTGAATGATTGAATTATGTTATCATTCATGTCTAATGTAGAAATTCTAGACGTGATGATTGAATGTGATCCTTGAAAGTTAAATTGTGATTTTATGCATGATTATGAGATTTATGTATATGCTTAAGGAACACTTTGAGGGTGAAGTGTCCATGATTTTGATGATGTTGTTGTGATGATTGAAAGGCTATTCTCATGAACGCATTATGAACATGATGTGAAAGGTTTTCTCACAATATGATGATTCCAAGGTTGAAAGGAAATTCTCACCTAATTGAGTCGTATGTACATGAAGATATGGACGGTGAAAGGTTATTATCACGCATGATCTATTGAGATATTCTAATGAAACAAATTATTACTTAATAAGTACTTCATGGGATAAATGCTTAGCACCGAGTTGATATTGTTATGAGATGGAAGCTCCTACGTCAGAGAGGGTGGATTTCTAGAAGCAATCTCTTGAGATGGAAGCTCCTTCGTCAGAAAGGGAGTGTTTTTAGTAGAAATCTCCTTATCCCATAAAATATGTGCCCCCATAGGTCTTAGCTAGTGAATCCACGTAAAAGCTAACAAACCATGGTCTTACCTTAGGTAAGTATGACAACCCTTTCGGTGTGGATAACATTGGATTCCATGTTAAGCTCTCATGGTCTCTGTCGATTAAGACTTATTCCCACTATGACAAATATGAACAAGAACATGAATTATGAACTATGGTAACTAAATAAACTTTACTTGGCATGGGTGGGATTATGGGATCTTCTTCATGCATTACACAAGTATGCTTTGACGGTATTTATGGTATGTTTCCATTATGTTATGATGATCTATATGTTGAATATGCTTATGACTTATGCTTTTACACTAATCTTCATGATGATCCTTAAACATGGTAAAGTGCATGCTTTTCAACTAAAATGTCCTTTTAGCATGTTTTCAAGGTTTTTACGCATGGCTATCATACTTAGTGCATTTTTGTACTAACCCATATTTTTCTATACTTTTCCCAAGTGTAGAGTCTGGTTCTTAAGGTGGTCATCATTTGGTTAAAACTTCGATTCGACTATTCTCCTTGCTTGTGGTGAGTCCTCATGATTCGAGGACGGGAGTTTTACTTTGAGTTTCATTCCTAGTAGTTTTCACTTTTGGAGCATGTTGTATGGGTTTGTCCCTTTTCATTTGAACTATTGTAATAGATTGTTTTATTTAGACAAGTCTAGACTTCCGCTTCCCTTTATGAAAATTTTGGACTTGAAATGTGTTTTTACTCTTATTGTTCTAGTGATTTATGTTATGATAAGCAAAGTGGCTTACATGGTGCCTTTCGGGGTTCTATATGCCTTGTTATGTTTAGGGGTACCCTTGGGTCGTGACAAACTTGGTAATCCGAGCACAAGGTTTAGAATGATTCTAGGATGATGTCTCATAAAACACGTCTAGTAGAGTATTGTTCATGGGTGTGAAGTGTGTCACACATATGAATGAGAGGCTATAAGATGTTTAGGAAATTTCACTTCTTTCATTACTCTTAAGTCGTGCCTTAGTGTTTAATTCTATAAAGTCCCTCTCCTAATCCTTTTCTTATGTCTACAGGAAATGAATACACGAAGGGCTAACCAAAGAAGAATGGAGGGTGACAATGTGAATGAAGGAGCTCCTCCTCAAGATAATCAAGCTCTGGTTGATCCCGTGGCTGAGAATGTGACCGAGATGGGGTTTAGGTTTACTATCCAAATATTGGCCCAAGCCATAACGGTTCAAGCCCAAGCCGTGACAACTCAAGCCCAAGCCATGACAGCCCAATCCAATAGAGAGGTTGTAGCTCCGGTGAATCCTAATGTGAATTCGGCTGCTTCAAGGGTTAGGAATTTTTCTAGAATGAACCCTTCCAAATTTCATGGCTCCAAAGTCGAAGAGTATCCCAAAGGTTTATTGATGAGGTTCATATAGTACTTGACATTATTGGAGTGTCTCCACAAGGGAAGGCAGAGTTAGCCGCCTACTAATTGAAAGATGTGGCTCAAGTTTGGTATGAATAGTGGAAAGGCGAAAGACCCATAGGAGCGGGTCCCGGTAGAATGAGAATCATTTAAATCGGCATTTCTTGATAGATTATTTCCCCTAGAGTTAAGGGAACTAAAGATTCAAGAGTTCATTAACCTTCGTTAAAGAGGTATGAGTGTGAAAGAGTATGCTCTAAAGTTCACCCAACTATCCAAGTATGCTCCAACCATAGTGGCGGATTCGACGGCTAAGATGAATAAATTTGTGATGGGAGTGTCCAACATAGTAGTCAAAGAATTCCGTTCGTAAATGCTTATCCCAAGTATGGATATTACACGTCTCATGGTGCATGCCCAACAAATAGAGGAAGAGAAACTCAAGGACAAGAATAGAGAGGTAAAGAGAGCTAGAACCGGGGATGGGAATTTCTCGTATGCTAGGTCCGATGGACAAGTTCGACAAAGGTTCAAACAAAGGTTTTGCAACCAAGGTTCATCTAGTGCTTCCCCAGGGTCAACAATGATAGGGTGTCTAACCCCAACCCTCAAGGACGCAATGGTGGTGGATCTTCTATGGCTAGGCCTACTTGTCCTAAGTGCAGTAAGAAACATGATGGCAAGTCTCTAGCGGGCACGGATGTTTGTTATGGTTGTGGTAAGAGTGGTCATCAATTGAGAATTACCCAACACTTTTGGGTAAGAGAAAAGAGTACAAGCAAGCTCCTCCAAGCAGTTCAAACTCCAATGCTTAAATGCAAAACCAATTTTATGCTCTTTGATTTTGAGATAACCAAGAGAGCTCCCCGGATGTGGTGACCGGTATGTTAAAAGTCTTTTCTATTGATGTATATGCCTTGTTAGATCCCGGTGCTACTTTTTCCTTTGTGACACCTTTTGTGTCCATGAAGTTTGAAATACTCCCCGAAGTGTTAGTAGAACTCTTTTCGGTCTCTACCCCGGTTAGTTATTCCGTGGTGGCTACAAAAGTTTATAGAAGTTGTCCCATTTCCTTGTCACATAGAGTTACTTGGGTGGATTTGGTAGAGTTAGACATGTTAGACTTTGATGTGATTTTAAGCATGGATTGGTTGCATGCATGTTATGCCTCTATTGATTGTAGGACTTGGGCGGTTAGATTCCAATTTCCTAATGAGCCTATTTTAGAGTGGAAGGGTGGAAATCCTATGCCTAGAGGTCAATTTGTTTATTGCCTTAAAGCTAGGAAGATGATCTCCAAAGGGTGTATTTACCATATTGTTAGGGTGAATGATGTGGAATCTGAAACCCTTTCTCTAGAGTCGATTCCGATAGTAAATGAGTTTCCAGAAGTCTTTCCCAATGATTTACCCAATATTCCTCTCGAGCGGGAAATATATTTTGGTATTGACCTTTTCTAGATACACAACCTATCTCCACTCCTCCTTATAGAATGGCTCCGACCGAGTTGAAAGAGTTGAAAGAGCAACTAAGAGCTTCATCCGACCAAGTATCTCTCCATAGGGTGCTCCGGTGTTGTTTGTTAGAAAGAAGGATGAGTCTCTTAGAATGTGCATCGATTATCGTCAATTGAATAAAGTGTCCTTCAAGAATAAGTATCCCCTTCCGAGAATTGATGATTTGTTTGACCAACTTCAAGGGTCTAGTTGTTTCTCTAAGATTGATCGTCATTCGGGTTATCAGCAATGAGGGTGAGAGGGGTTGATATTCCCAAGACTGCTTTCCGAACATGATATTGTCATTATGAATACCTAGTAATGTTGTTTGGGTTGACTAATGCCCCGTCGGCATTCAAGGACTTACTGAATAGAGTGTTTAGGCAATACCTAGACATGTTTGTGATTGTGTTTATCAATGATATTTGAAACTATTCAAAGAGTGAGAATGAACATGTGGGCCATTTGAGAATTGTGTTGCAAGTTTTTAAGGACAAACAACTTTTTGCAAAGTTTAGCAAGTGTGAATTTTGGTCGAGTTCCGTAGCTTTCCCTGGTCATATTGTGTCAAGCAAGGGTACTGAGGTAGATCCTAAGAAGACGGATGCGTTCAAGAGGTTGCCTCGACCTCTAACTCCTTTCGACATTAGAAGCTTTGTGGGTTTGGCGGGTTACTATAGGTGGTTTGTCGAGAGGTTTTCCACCATTGCTTCTCCGTTGACGGCTTTGACTCAAAAACAAGCTAAGTTTGAGTGGTTGGAGACTTGTGAGAAAAACTTCCAGGAGTTGAAAGATAGGCTTACTTATGCTCTGGTGTTGAACCTACCGAAAAGTACGAATGGTTTTGTTGTATATTGTGACGCCTCTAGAGTGAGGTTAGGATGTGTCCTCATGCAAAATGGTAAAGTGATTGACTATGCTTTAAGGCAACATAAAATCCATTAAAAGAATTATCCGACCCATGATCATGAGTTAGCGGCGGTTGTATTTGCCTTGAAAAATATGGAGTCATTACCTGTATGGGGTCCATGTGGATGGTTTCACCGATCACAAAAGTCTTCAATATGTGTTTAGTCAAAAGGACTTGAATCTCTGACAAAGAAGGTAGTTAGAACTTTTGAAGGATTATGACATGAGTGTCCTTTACCACCCCAGAAAAGTTAATGTTGTAGTGGATGCACTTAGTAGATTGTCCATGGGTAGTGTGGCTCATGTAGAGATTGAAAAGAAACAATTGGTTTGTGAGGTGCATAGATTGGCCCGACTAAGTGTACAACTAGGGGATTCCACCAAGGGTGGGTTCATGGTCCATAATGGTTCTGAATCGTCCATTGTGATTGATGTGAAGTCTATACAAGACCATGATCCTATATTAGTGTAGTAGAGAGAGTTGGTACTCAAGAAGTACGTTAAGGCTTTCTCCCAAGGGGGAGATGGGGTACTTAGGTACCAAGGTCGATTATGTGTTTTGGATTTTGATGGTTTGAGGGAGAAAATTTTGGAGGAAGCACAGAGTTCTTGATATTCTATTCATCCGGAAGCCACCAAGATGTACTGTGATTTATGGGAAGTCTATTGGTGGAATGGTATGAAGAGAGATATTGCGAGATTTGTAGCCAAATGTCCTAATTGTCAACAAGTTAAGGTTGAGCATCAAAGGCCAGGAGGCTTGTCCCAAAATATAAGTATTCCCACTTGGAAGTTGGAAGATGTAAATATGGACTTTATTGTGGGTTTTCCTCGCACTCGAAGGCAATATGATTCTATTTGGGTCATTATAGATAGGATGACAAAATCAGCCCACTTCATTCCCATCAAGGTTTCTCATTCAGCGGAAGACTATACCAAGTTGTATATAAGTGAGATAATGAAGTTGTACGGGGTACCTTTATCTATTATTTCGGATCGGGGTACTCAATTTACTTCTCACTTTTGGAAGTCATTCCAAAATGGGCTTGGTACTAAAGTTAAGCTTAGCACGGCTTTTAATCCCCAAACTGATGGGAAAGCAGAGCGTACCATTCAAACAGTGGAGGATATGTTAAGGGCATGTGTTATAGATTTCAAAGGTAATTGGGATTACCACTTTCCATTAATAGAGTTTGCCTACAATAATAGTTATCATTCTAGTATCGGTATGGCTCCCTTTGAAGCCTTGTATGGTAGGAGATGTAGGTCTCCGATTGGTTGGTTTGAGGTAGGTGAAATTGCTCTTATTGGTCCCGTATCAGTTTATGAGGCCATTGAGAAAGTTCGGCTAATTAGAGAGAGATTGAGAACGGCTCAAAGTAGACAAAAATCTTATGCTGATGTGAGAAGGAGGGATCTAGAATTTAAGTTAATGATTGGATCTATTTGAAAATCTCACCTAGAATTTAAGTTAATGATTGGGTTTATTTGAAAATCTCACCCATGAAGGGTGTGATGAGATTTTGCAAGATAGAGAAACTTAGTCCCCGGTATGTACGCCTATATAAAATTTTGAAAAGTATTGGGAACGCTGCCTATGAGTTGGATTTGCCAAATGAAATGGCTCCGACTCATCCGGTACTTTATGTTAATATGCTTAAGCAGTGTATTGGAGATCCGGTATATATTTTCCCCTAGAAGGGTTTGGAGTTGACGAAAGTCTTTCCTATGAAGAGGTTCCGGTAGAGATCCTATACCGACAAGTCAAGAGATTGAGAAACAAGGAAATAGCTTCCGTAAAGGTTTTGTGGAGGAATCACTAAGTTGAGGGTGCTACTTGGGAGGCTGAGGCCGATATGAAGTCCCGATATCCTCATCTCTTTCCTTCTACTCCTATTCAAGCTTGAGGTAAGTAGTTCCTCTTGAGTTTTAGTGTTTTGGGAGTCATGTGTGTTATATTAGTTTTTCCATGATTTCCTTATGTTATGCATGTTCTTGATGAAATCCATGTTTAGTAAGAAAATGAATTTTCAAGATTTAAGCTCCTCATGTTGTTGCACATTTAGTATGAGTTGCCTATTTGACTTCATGAGATGAGTTGACGAACATTCTTTAGTATGCTTTTGAGAGTAATTGCATATTGGCTCCATGATATTGTGTTGAGCATGATTTTAGTTGGAAAAGGTAGTTCCTCCTATGAAGATGAGAAATATTGAGTTTCATGCATATAGGGTTATTAGATGTAGTTCCTACTTCCTTGTATTACATTGATTATGTTTTGAGATGGAGTTGATGTTTCCTCCGTTGAATTGTGCATTATTTTGATGTATCATGCATGTTGGGCTGCTAGTTTTGAGTCTTCAATTTCATAAGGTGTCTAGATTGTCATTCGAGGACGAATATTCCAAAGGGGGAGACAATGTAACACTCCGGAAACTAGTAGGCTAAACTAGAGCTTAACAAGAGGGTTAGATTCGTTAATAACTCCCCCTACTTAAATTCAGTTTTTACGTGTTAGAACATCAAGGTACTTGTAACGACCCGAGAGCACCCCCTAGTCGTTACAGGCGTATTCGACCTCTCAGAGGTCTTATACAAGCCCTTAGCATTCGTCATAGCATTATCATAGAAAAATAGAGGAAAATTTAAAACTTTTCTATAATATAACACAAGACTTAAAAGTCCTCATTTACACCTTTAATACAAAATCGGAATACTACGTCTCAAGGTAGCCATCTTAAAACACGACTACAACACAAGAAGGACACATCCCTTACAATACAAAAGAACTACTATCTAGTACATTGAACTTAAGGAAACTCTTTAACATAAAGGTCCTTGAATCTTTAAGGACACACCCGAACTTGGGAATAGTAAGCCAAGCTCATTACTTCTAGGAAAGGTCCTTTAGCCACCACCACCTACACTTGGTGTAAAAAGATGAAGAAGAATGGTGTTAGTACAAGAATGCACTAAGTATGATAACCATGCA
>JAJOOO010005064.1:0-24902 GCA_029582685.1 Solanum piurae
AATGTTGGGGAAAAGGGAGAAAATATGGGTTAGTACAACACACGTACTAAGTATGGCTACTATGCATAAAAACCATTGAAACATGCATAAAAGGACATTTAATCAAAACATGCTTTTTACCAAGTAAATCCAATATGCACACAAAATAGGCATCATAGTCCAAACCGATATAGTATCCTCCCAACATGTAGACAACCCAAGCAATACTCGTGCAATGCCAAGAACAGAACCCCATAACCCTATTCAAAGACAAGTATCACATTAAGCAACCTACTTCATGCATACATTCATAAGATCATATATCATCATAACTTACCATATTCATAACGATCATACATAACATAGCTTCAACATACATAAGTCATAACCATCTCTTAGGATCCTACAAGTGCAATGTGCAAGAGAAGTCCCATACCCTCCCTTACACTATGTATAAACCCTTAAGAAAGACCTAGTAAGAGTTCACACCATTCATACCTTCATTTACTTTTACATTAGGGAAATATTTCTATAACCGACATAGACCATGAGAGCTACATGGAATCCGGTGTTCTACTCCCACACCGAAAATAGAGGGTTAACACTTGCCTAAGGTGTAACCATTCGTACATAACTATCTAGGTGGATCCACTAAGCTAAAGTCCTATGTGGGAACATACTTAAGGGTCAAGGAGATTGCTTCTAGAAACCCTAACTTACTAAACGTGGGGGTTTCCATCTCATGAGACAACACATACCGTGGGTAAGCCGGACTTGCAAAATGTGAGGAAACCCATGTGGGGAGCAGGACTTACTAAACGTGAGACCCCCATCTCATTTACATGCCCTTTCGGTGCTAAGCATATAATTCCCTGTAGTAATCATCTTTACTCATCACATAAGTTCACATTAGCCTTTACTAGACTCTTATGTAAACCTTTTACCATAAAAGCTCATATGTGTTCATAAGTGAGTAACAATCCTTTCACTTTAGAAACACTTAGCAAGTGAGTAAACCTTTCACTTTACATTACATTATAATCATAAGAACTACCTTTCAATCATATAACAATCATGCCAAAACATACATACATACTTCATAGCTAATTCAAGTGAAGAGGGTTAAAGATGAGGAAACTAGGTCATCAACACCACAAAAACATATTAGGTATAGCATCATTACAATCTAAGTAATTCACCTTTCATACTTGAGTTCAAAGAAGAACCAACTTCTTTTTGCCAAGGAAGACTGCACAGCAGCATCTATCATGATTTTTTCAGTGTCGTCTATGTCATCCGCTGCAGCTCCCTCAAACATTTCTTCGTCCGTTTCTTCCTCTGATTTAAGGTTGACTGTATGTTTTGCTCTATCCCTATGTCAAATGGTGGTTTGAGGCATCGCAGGCATGTCTGGAATCTTTTCTGGTATGAAGATCATGGACAAATTGTTGAACTTTAGGTGGTTTACATCTTTTCATAGATCAACAATGGAAGTTTTTAAAGTTGTCACCTCATATGTGGCTCCTTGGTTGTGCTCATACACTGCTATCTTGGCCGCTAGGTCATTAATTATAGTGTTCAGATGTGTCACGACATCAGCTAGGGCAATCTGGATCATGCTTGGAACATAGGCCTCTAGATTGGCAGCCCGATGATCAGCAGAAATGGAATGTTGTCCCATACGGAGGAGGGAAGCCTGGGTAAGTGGAGGCTGGGAAATAGAAGCAACAACATTAGGTCTGGGAGACCTTGCAGTAGCAGAAGAATCTGGAGGTGCCTTTGCAGGTGATGATTCTCTGCCTTTCACGCATGAGTATCTCTGAAGCGTTGATTTCTACCAAGTTTATCCGCGTTTTCTCTATTATGCAACCCAGGCAAGATGCCTTGTGAAGGTGAAGAATCAACTCATTCTGGGATGGCATGATTATGCTGCTGATGAAACCAAACCAGAAAATTGTTGCTATGTTTAGTTCTTTCTTTTCAAACAGAGCCTTTCCGCCAACCATTTCGGAGTCTCGTCTGAAATTAGTGGGGCTAGCCACATTTTCATCTCATCCAGTTTCTTTGTTCTGATCAAGTGCTGGTAGTGATCTGCAATATTCGTGTACATGCCCAAAACTACGTTATTCGCCTCACTATCACACTTCACCCTCCTGCCTCTAACACCTACATAGTCTACTTCTTTGAAAGTTGCTGCTAGTTACTTTTTCTGGGGTATTAGTGCACTATATGCACTATAGAACTCTCTTACCCAGTTTAGAATATAAGGGCGGCGGGGTTTGGTGAAAATTTGGAACTTATGGTATCTCAGGCATTCCATTATCTATGGATGTCTGTCTATAACCCCGTCTATGGACAACCGCTTTTCCTCCAAAATTGTTCTCAGTCCCTCAGCTTTTATTCTATTTGTTGACTTAGGCGGAGGACCATGTACTAGAGGCGCTAATACCATTGCTTGCGCTGGAATTAGAGATGTAGGAGTGGTAGGCTGGGTATTCCTGATCGTGGAGGATCATTCAGCTTCTTAGTTCGCCACTCAACCCTCTGTGCTATTAACATATCATCCTCATCAGAACCCACATCTTCATTTTTAGAGTGGCTGGGGTCATTTCTGTAAAATCCATCACTGTCAGTGCTTGCATCTGATAGTTTAGGATCTTAACCTTGCCCATGCCTCTCCCAGCAATTGTGGAAAGTTTAGCAACCTTGCTTCTAGATGCAGTTGCATCCTCGTTGATTTTAATCCCTTTTGTTTTACCTTGGGGTGACCTGCTCTCTCTTGCAACTTTAGTTCTAGCCATTTATGCAAAGAATTTGGGAAGAAGTTAGAACAACTACATCAAATTCATAGGGACATAATTGTAGACTATCTCACCGAATAAATCGGCGAATCGCCTAATTGCTTTGGCGAGCAGTGTTTTGTCCGCTGAAAGTTACAATGCAATAAAGGAAAGGGGTGCAGACAAGGGGTGATCGAGGATACTTTCGGCGATTCACCGAATGCTTTTGGCGATCTGAGATTTCTCACCGAAAGCTACAGAATCCATGTCTTCAAGTAACATGGAATTAAAGGTGAGATGGGGTCAATAGGCAAACCGCTGAGTGATTTGGCGAGCTCGACCTATCTTGCCAATCAGCCCATCGTGCCTATTTCCCATCAATCTTGTCGATTTCTACCCACAACCTCCGAAAACAAAATCAAAACATGCACTAGATCAATCAAGCTTACAAATTTTCTCTTTGCTAAACTTAAATAGTATGCAGGAGCACCTCAGAAAATTTCATTCATGCTAGATCATCGGAACGAAATTCCAACAATTATAGCAGAAGGGTTGGATTAGCAAATCAAAAGAGGCACTTGAATAGTCTAAAGTTGTCATAAAGACACAGTACACAACATGGGATACAATTTCTTGCAATGAGAGTATAATTATCACAATTAAATGCATGGTTTTGAGGACTAACCTTTTAGGCAAATCAAATCAAGACTATGATGCTAGGCAGAAGATTAGTACATATCCAAGCACTACTAAATAAGCTAAAATACTCAAGATATATGAAAAGAATTGAAAATACTAAATAGGTGTGATTTGCAAATATCGAGGAGAGAATGTGAAAAAGGTTGAAAGTCAAAACCCGTGGTCTTATAAAAACCATTTAGATCTCACCCATTAGACCACATTAGTTGCTTTCGATCCGCTATTCGGTGATTCGCAGAATGTCTATCTACTCACCGAGTTTTACAGGACCTTCAGTTAAGGTGAGGATCCAAACGACGGTGTTTGTCGAGGTCACCGATCTAGTCGGCGATTCACCAACTGAACTTGTGTGATTCATCCTGTACTTTTCACAAACATTTCATGCCCAAGACTACAAAATCAAGACACCTTTATTTCAATAATAACATACTACAAGCATTTAAGGGTTTTGGGTTGCCTCCCAAACAGCGCCTTAGTTAACATCGTGGAACGACGTAAATCAGTACTCAAACTCTATTTTTGGGGTTAGCCTTAGTATCACCAGGCAATCCCCCATTTTCTTTTGGGTGGAGATCGGGCAACGCATAACCCATGAGGTTTTATAGCAGCTGGACAGCTCTGGATGAGACCAAATCATCCGTTTCATTCCTTAAATGTTTTCCTTCATTTCTTTCAGCTCTCTTTTTTGCTCAGTCACCTTGTGGAGAATGATTGAGAGCATTCCCTCAAGTTTTTTAACCTCATTGTCCTTGAGACTTCTTCACTCATGAGGAGGGATGTATTTATCCTTCTCCTTACACTGGACCTCGGTCTTTACCATCTTTTTGGCCAACTCATCCATCTGGGTCATTAGGGCAGCCAACATGAAGTCCTTTTTTACTTCTTGATTCATTTCAACCATTTGATTAAGAAGTTCAGCTGCTATCACATATGGCTGTTTCGTGATGCCTCCCGGAATGAATTGGTCAACCAACCTTTTATTTCCAGAACCAAGACTTCTATAGAAAAAGTCAAGGAGAGCTATGTCGGGAATGTCATGATTTGGGCATTGATTGATCAGTTCATTAAACCTTGCCCATGATTTGTGGATCCATTCACCCTCTACTTGTTTGGAGGTGAGGATACGATCCCGGAACATCATTACCTCTAATGGGGGAAACTCCATTGGCTCCCGAGTATAGCTCGACATGCTCACTTCTGCTGTTTGGATACAAACAAACCAACAAAACAAAACTAAAGATTAAGTGAGTAAACTACAACTAAGAAGAACAAAGATTCTATTAATCTAAGAATTCTCAAGTACCACCACTCCCCGACAGTGGCAACATTTTGATGTTTAGCGTAATCAATGACGCAACTTCCGGTACGAGTGTCTACGATTGTGCAATAGTATAAATACCCAACCAAGAATTAGGGTCGAGTCCCAAGGGAGTGGTTTTGAGAATTAAAAGAAAAATAAAATTTAGTTGTAACTAGCCGTAGCTAAAGACATTAACAATTAAAAACATTGTAAATTAAAGGGGGTGACACGAAAGTATCAAATATCGATTTGGGGGTTTTCACAAGTATAGTAAAAACAATGAAATGCAATAAAAATCAAGTATGAGGGGAGATTCTTGGGGTGTGACCACATTACAAATTAATCTAGATTATTGGGTACAAGCTTTCGATAGAAAATCTATAGAATAATAGTGACTAGGCTAAGCTTTAAATGGAAATAAGTTCTCTCTCGAGCAACTTACCCCATTTCGAATAGGTTCCTCTCAGACACCCACTCGCTGCATGAAGACCAGCCTACGCCTTACCGCACTCACTCTATCTAGTTGAGTGTTAGGATGTGGGACTAGGGCTCACCCTCTCGGGCTGAACCTCATGTCGACCCACTCCTTAAGCCATCAGTCTAGTAGTCTTGGTTTTGCGACCTCTCTCTTGAGCAAGGCGAAAACACATGGGTGGACTTGTATTTGCAAATACAAACCTATTAAAGTAAACCACAACTACTAGGTGATATCACTATTAAACTACATTTAATCTATCAGCAAGCAAGACCCAACAACAATATTAACTCATATTTGCTAAATCACACCCCAAGAATGGTGGTTTTTAGCCACACATCAAGAAATATAAATTTATACCTTCAATGATGATGAAATCAAATGGGTATAGAGAAATAAGTCTTGATTTGCGCAAAGAAAGAAGAATCCAAGAGACCCACTTTGAAATTGAAAGAGATGAAACCCTTTTCTTCTTCAAGTCTTCAAACCCGTACAAACTTATAGCAAAAATAAAAAGTACTACAATTATATTAATTGTTCTATATTGAAAATATGATACTAAAATCTGGTACTAAGCTATAACTCTCAACTAGTATTTATAGTTTTAAAAATCCATGCTGCAGCGGATCATTCGACGACATTAGTCGGAATCGTCGATCAACTCGGCGATTCACGAAGTAGTGTCCATGCTTTCCTTCAAACTTCAAATACCTGAACCTTAAGGATTTTCATCAGATATTGAGATAAAATAAGCATTTACGAACACAATTTCTATTAAAATATACCCCTAAATGAGTCCAATTTGTGAACTCATCACTTTCATAGGTGAGATTTTCAAATAGACCCAATCACCAATCTCAAATTCTAGATCCCTTCTTCTATTGTCGGCATAAGACTTTTGCCGACTTTGGGCCGTCTTCAACCTCTATATAATGAGTCAAACTTTTTCAATTGCCTCATAAACTAACTCGGGGCCAATTAGAGCAAATTCACCTACTTCAAAACAACCAACCGGAGATCTACACCTCCTACCATAAAGTGGTTCAAACATAGCCATGGCAATGCTTGAGTGGTAACTATTGTTGTAGGAAAACTCAATTAATGGGAGATGGTCGTCCCAACTATCCTTGAAATCTATCACACACACCTTCAACATGTCCTCTAAGGTATGAATGGTGCATTCCTCTTGACCATTCGTTTGAGGGTGGAAAGCGGTACTAAGCTTAACATTGGTACCAAGACCTTTTTTGAATGTCTTCCGAAAGTGTGAAGTAAGTTGACTACCCCGATCCGAAATGATAGATAAGAGAACCCCACGCAACTTCACTATCTCATTGATATACAACTTGGCATAGTCTTTTGCCGAAAATGAAGTCTTGACAAGAAAAAGTGGGCTGACTTTGTCATTCTATCAACAATGACCCAAATAGAATCATGTTGCCTTCGAGAACGAGGCAACCCCACAATAAAATCCATATTCACATCCTCCCACTTCCAAGTGGGAATATCAATATATTGGACAACCTCCCGGTTTTAGGTGTTCGTCCTTAACTTTTTGAAAATTTGGATATTTGTCCACAAAACCTGTTATATCTTTTTTCATACCATTCCACCAATAGACTTCCCATAGATCACTGTACATCTTGGTGGCTCCTGGATGAATAGAATACTGCGAACCATGAGCCTTTTCTAGAATTTGCTCTCTTAAGCCATCCACATCCGGAACACATAATCTTCCTTGGTACCTAAGCACCCCATCTCCCCCTTGGGAGAAAGCCTCAATGAATTTCCCAAGTACCGATTCTTTCAACACCATCAAAATAAGATCAAGGTGTTGCTTAGACTTACATCTACAACAAAAGATGATTCAGAACTATGATGGACCATGACCGGGCCAACCTATGCACATCACAAACTAACTCCTTCTTCTCATCTTCTACATGAGCCACACTACCCATGGACATTCGACTTAGGGCATCCACCACCATATTAGCTTTTCCAGGGTGGTACAGACACTCATGTCATAACTTTTCAAAAGTTTTAACCACTTTCTTTGTCGGAGATTCAAGTCTTTTTGGATAAACACATATTGAAGACTCTTGTAGTCGGTGAAAACATCTACATGGACCCCATACAAGTAGTGCCTCCATATTTTCAAGGCAACCACCACCGCCGCTAAGTTGAGATCATGAGTTGCATAATTCTTTTCATATGCCTTGAGTTTCCTCGAAGCATAGGCAATCACCTTACCATGTTGCACAAGGACACATCCCAAACACACTCGAGAAGCGTCATAATATACCACAAACCCATTGGTACCCTATGGTAAGGTAAACACCAGAGCGGATGTAAGTCTATCTTTCAATTCTTGGAAGATTTTCTCACAAGCCTCCGACCACACAAACTTAGCTTTCTTTTGAGTTAAAGCCATCAATGGAGAAGCAATAGAGGAGAAACCCTCAAAAAACCTCCCAAACTCAAAAAACTTCTAATATCGGTAGGAGTTAGACGTCTAGGCCAACACTTGATGGCGTCCATCTTCTTCGGATCTACCTCGATACCCATATCCGACACAGTATGACCAAGGAAGGCAATCGACCTTAGCCAAAACTCACACTTACTAAACATAGCATATAATTGGTGGTCTTTAAGGACTTGCAATAAGATCATCAAATGATCCATATGTTCACCCTCACTTATTGAGTAGATCAAAATATCGTCAATAAAAATGATAACAAAAGAATCAAGATATTGCCTAAATACCCTATTCATTAGGTCCATGAATGCCACCGAGGCATTTGTTAACCCAAAAAATATAACCACAAATTCAAAGTGACCCTCCAGGGTCCTAAAGGCCGTCTTAGGAATGTCTACCCCTCTTACCTTTAGTTATGGTAACCCAAACGAAGATCTATCTTAGAAAAATAGTTAGCCCCTTGAAGTTGATCAAACAAATCATCAATTCTAGGAAGGGGATACTTATTCTTTATAGTCACCTTGTTCAATTGGCGGTAGTCTATACAAATCCTAAGGGACCCATCTTTCTTTTACACAAACAATATCGGATCACCACATGGAGATATGCTTTGTTGAATAAAACCTTTGTCTAACAAATCCTTGAGTTGTTCCTTCAATTTTTTCAATTCGGCCGGAGCCATTATATAGTGAGGGATGGATATGGGTTGTGTATCCGGCAAAATATCAATGCAAAAGTCTATTTCCCATTCTGGAGGAATGTCGGGCAATTCATCAGGAAAGACTTCCGGAAACTCACTCACCACGAGGACCAACTCTAAAGAAGGGACCTTGGACTCAACATCCATAACCCTAACAATGTGATACATGCACCCCTTGGAAATCATTTTTCTAGCTTGTAGACACGAAACTAATTGACCTCTAGGAATAGAATTCCCCCCTTTCCACTCTAAAATTGGCTCTTTTGGAAATGTAAATTTTACCACACAGGTCCTACAATCTATTGAAGCATAACATTTATGCAACCAATCCATGCCCAAGTTTACATCAAAATCAAGCATGTCTAATTCAACCAAATCAACCAAAGTGACTTTATGAGACAAAGAAATAGGACAACTTCTATAGACTCTTTTTGCCACTACCGAGTCACCAACCGGATTAGACACCAAAAAAGGTTCTTCTAAAACTTCGAGGAGTATTTCAAATTTTAGATCCACGAAAGGTGTAAAAAAAGACAAAGTGGCACCGGCGTCTAACAATGCATAAATATCAATAGAGAGAACATGTAACATACCGGTCACAACATCCAAAGAGCTCTCTTGGTCACCTCGGGATTGAAGAGCATAGAAGTAGTTCTTCTTCGGAGCATCGAAATTTGAACCACTTAGAAGGGCTTGCTTGCCCTCTCTTCCTTGGACCTTTAGCATGGGACAATCTCTCTCCATATGGCCACTCTTGCCACAATTAAAGCAACCATTTGTGCCAACTAAGCACTTGCCATCATGCTTTTTACCATATTTTGCACAATTAGGTCTTTCAACATAAGAGCTACCACTATTACCTCCTTGTGGCATAGGGTTAGACACCCTATCTTTGTTGACCCTTGGAGCATTAGAAGAGCCTTGGTTGGAATACCTTTCCTTGAACCTTGGTTTACCTTGAACCTCAAATTTACCGTTGGAAGAATTTCCATCATCGGTCCTTGCCCTGTTTACCTCTCTATTCTTCTTCCTAAGACTTGTCTCCTCAACTTTTTTAGCATACACCATTAGACGTGAAATGTAAATATTATCGTGAAGCATTGCTGCACGACATTCTTCCTCAATCTAGTCGGATAGACCCATCACAAATCGGCTTATCTCATCTCTCGGATTATACACTAAAGATGCGGCATACTTGGACAACTTAGTGCATTTCAAGGAGTATTCTTGGACACTCATACCTCCTTGACAAAGGTTGATGAATTCTTCATCTTTGGCTTCCCTCTTCTCACGGGGAAAGAACCTATCAAGGAATACTTCCCAACTTATTGGACCCGCTCTTATAGCCCTATTATCCTTCCATTGAGTATACCATACTTGGGCCACATCTTTCAATTGATACCCGGCTAGTTCGGCTTTCTCATTAGAAATCACCTCCATAGCATCCACTATCTTGTAGAACCTCTTCCACAAACTCTTGAGGATCTTCATTCACTTTGGAACTAAAGAACATAGGAGGGCTCATTCTTGTAAAGTCTCTCAACCTTGAAGCCATGGTGCTCACATTAGTATTCATAAAGGCCCAACTTCCCTATTTGCTTGTGTCATCATGGCTTGGGCTTTAGTTGTCACGGCTTGTGCTTGTGCCGTCATGAATTGCGTCAATGTTTTGAAACCAGCCCTTATTCACATTCTCCTCCTCTATCCTCCTTGCATTCCCCCTTCTTGTATTCTTTGCCTATAATCACAACATAAGGGTTATGAAAAGGACTTCATAGAGTTAGGACTCCAAAGCACGAATAAATAGTAATGAAAGAAGTAAAAGTTCCTAAACATCTTATAGCCTCTAATCCATAAGTGTAGCACACTTCACTTATGAATAAAACTCTACTAGACGTGGTTCATGAGACATCATCCTAGAATCATTCTAAACCTTGTTCTTTGATAACCAAGTTTGTCACTACCCAAGGTTACCCCTAGATGTTACACGGCATACTTGACCCTGAAGGGGTCGCATACAAGCCCTTAGCCTAACCATAGACATAAAGTCAAAGAAATGATGCAGAAAATTTAAAAAATTTACAATTGAAGTCAACTTCTTTCTCATAAATGAAAATAAGAGTCTAGACATTGTCTCAATCACCATCTAGTACAATAGAGAGTAAAAATAGGGTCAAAGCCTTTTACATCAATAAAATTTCAAAATAGAAAGTACAATAGAAACTAGAAATGAATAATGTTTTGTCCTCGAACCATGAGGACTCACCAAGCTTAGGGAATAGTCGACCCAAGCCTCACTTGAAGGAAGAAGTACGTCTAAACGACAAGAACCTACACTCATGGTAAATGTAGAAATATGGGTTAGCACATAAAGTACTAAGTATGGAAGCCATGCATAAAAATCCTTAAAACATGCATAAAAGGGATATTTAGTTGAAATCATGCATTTATCAAGTTTAAAAGCCATTATGCACATATATGATGAAACATAAGTCAAACCAACATATAAGCAACCCATAGGCCATACTAGTGCAATGAAAAGGTAAGATCCCATAATCCTACCAAATGCTAAGTATCACATTTAGGTAACCAACAACATACATATCTTACATTTGCCTCATCCATAGCCAACATACATAAGTAAGGAATTATTCATATTCATAACTTGTAACAAGTAAAGTCAACCTTAACATCCATACATATCTTACATACATAATCCATAAGTCTTCATAACATAAGAGAACCTCACCATAACCCCTCTTGAAATCTACTTGTGCAATGGATAAGTGAAGTCCCATACCTCCACTCATACTAAGTAGTACCTCTTAAGAAGTAATAGTTAAAGTCCATGTTCTTATCATAGTTCATAATCATATCATATAGGGAATTTAGCATTAACCGACATAGACCATGTGAGCTACATGGAATCCGGTATTCTACCCCCACACCGAAAAAAGGTGTCCTACTTTCCTAAGGTAGAACTAACATATTTAGCTTTTTAGGTGGATCCACTAGCTAATGACCTATGTGGGCAGATAATTATGGGATAAGGAGATTGCTACTAGAAAACCAAACTTCTAGCATAAAAGGTTTACATCTCATGAGATAAGAGACATTGGGAACCAGACTTTCTAACATAAAAGCTTCCATCTCAGTTACATATACACTCGGTTCTAAGCATAATTCCCTTTAAAAGTCATATTAAGTCTTTACTTTAGTTCATGTTCATAAAGGAATGCACTAGACATTCAAGTCAACATGGTATCATAGTACTTCATGGATTCATTAGGTGAGAATGTCATTTCAACCTTAGAACTATCAATACATGAGTAAACCTTTCACATTATATTCATAGTGTTTCACGAAAATGGTATTTCAATCAACACAACAAGCTTACCATAAACATACATACATACTTCATGCATAATCAAGTATAAGGGTATAAGGAAGAAGGATCTTGCATCAATACCACAATTACACAATAGTCATAGGATCCTCACTACATAAGTGAATCACAAGTTCATATACAATTATCATTAACATGTATGAACCCTAACAATTTGCCCTACAATGCTATAAATCAAGATCAACCCTAAATTCAAGAATTACCACATTAAATATAGGGATATCACGATTTAACAACTTAATCAACATAAGCATAATCAATTATCAAGCTCCCATCATCAATCAAGTCATACCATAGTTCACAATTTAGGAAGAAAGGGAAATCATGGGTCCAAGGGAGATTTTCACCATAAAACATCAATACTTCAACATTCCAATAATAAATAATCATAATCAACCAAAATAAACCATAATTAAACAATGGAAAACGTTTTGGAAGAAGACCCATGACATTGATTAAAAACCCTAGGTTTGGGGAATTTGGAATCTTGAAAACATAGTTTGAAGGGGCACTTTGGGTGATAGCTTCTCAAATATGATAATCATCCACACCTCAATTAAGAATCTCCAAGAAATTTGGGGAAGAACCTTGAAAATCTACAAACCCTAGCTCTAATGGCTTCTTCTTCTTCTTCTTCTTCTTCTTCTTCTTCTTCTTTGAGTTTAGAGAGAAAAATAGTGAGAGAGGAGGGAGTTTTTTATTTCAATTGGGTGTTTGTGAATAATGACCAAGTCTTGTGAAATTTCTCTTAAAAACAACATATATACTTCCCCTAAAAATACCCAAAACACCCCCACTTTAATTGGACTAAAAAGGAAATAACCTAAAAGACCCTCACTTAGTGAACCCCGTCCAGGAACCACGAGCCACTCCACGAGCCATGGTGAGGACCACGACTCGTGGTCCTGCCCGTGGAGTTGAGGCAGTGGCTTGGGAAGTGGTGTCTTAGGATCACAAGCCCGAGGCATTACCATGAGGGGCTCCACGAGTCGTGGTCCCTCTCGTGGTCCTTGAGGCAATGAGCTTGTCAGTTGGTGCTCTTAGCTTCAATGCCTAAGTCATCTCGACGAAGGGCTCCACAAGTCGTGGTCCCTTCCGTGGATGCTAAGGAAGTAGCTAGGAAAAAAGGGTGGCCAATTCCCATGGCCAAGGAAGCTTCATGACCACATTCATGAGCCATGAATTGGACCACGACTCGTGGTCCCTCTCATGAAGGTGGGGAAGTGTGCTCCTAGCTAGGGGCAGCCTTGGTCCCTTTGCCTTGGCACTTGCCCCTTGGTTTGGACTCAATAAACGTCATTTCAACCCTAAATGACTTACTAAAATTCAAGGAGTCATTTTACGATTCTTAACCTTACGTTTAGGCTCTATTTTAACCTACCATTTTTCCGGGGTGTTACATGTAGTGAGCTTGAGAAGTTTAGTCCCGGATTGGTAGGCTCATATGAGGTCTTGAGTAGTGTTGGAAAGAACACTTGTGAACTAGAGTGCCTAAATGAGAATATCTCTAATTTAGAAGTTCTGGTAGATGTCTTAGACCGGCAAGTTAAGAAATAGAAGACCAAGGAAGTTGTTTTCATCAAGGTGCAAAGGAGTGGTTTTTTGTAAAGGTTGTAGGTGAGGGTGCTACTTGGGAGGCCTACAGGCCAATGAGATGACCCGATATCCTTCTCTTTCCTTCTATTCCTCCTTTAGCTTGATAGGATAAGTTTCCCTTCACTTATTTCATAGGTGTGAAGTCTTGGATGTGGTATGTGTTTTATAATTTCTTTGTTTGGAAGTCAGGTGTGAATTATATGTTTTCCTTAAATTATGCATGTTCTTGGTGAAATTCATGTTTTAAGAGAAAATGAGTTTTCATGATTTATGTTCCTCATGTTGTTGTGCATTTGGTATGAGTTGCCTATTTGTCTTCATGAGATGTGTTAATGCACATTCTTTAGTATGCATTTGACAGTAATCGCATATTGGTTTCATGATGTTGTGTTGAGCATTATTTTAGTTGGAGAAGTTAGTTCCTCCTATGCAAATGAGAAATGTTGAGTTTTGTGCATATTGGGTTGTTAGAAGTATTGGGTTGTTAGAAGTATTTCCTACTCCCTTGTGTTGCATTGGTCATGTTTGAGATGGAGTGAAGTTGCCTCTTTTGAATAATGGTTGTTGTGAATAGTGCATTCGTAAATTTTGCACATTTTAATGTTTCATGCATGATGGGCTTCTAGTATTGAGTTTTAACTAGGAGAAGTGTTTAGAAGTGTCATTCGAGGACGAATGTCCCCAAAGGGGAGATATTTTTACGCCACTTAAAACTAGTAGGTGAAACTAGAGCCTTACATGAGGTTTTTTTAGTTTGAGGGGTGAGTTAATGATGTAAAATGACTTTCAGAACTTAGGTTGAGGTTCTTAGGGGTTAAATGTCAAGGTACAACTCCCCAAGGACCAACCAAGGGTCCTTGAGGAGGAACCTAACAAGTTCACCCAAAAACTGCCAAGCTGCCAAAATTCTGGTGACCTACAGATGGGACCTAATGGGTGTAGGTCCATGCATGCCCCGTAGGTCATGGGGTATAGGTCAAGGCCCCATTTTTGAGGCTGCAGAAAGGATCTAGGAGTGTGCAGCACGCCCCGTAGCCCCACCCACGGTCCGTGGGTCAGGGGTGTGGGTTGTGGCTGCAACGAAGCCCCAAACTCGGCCAAGATAACTGTTTTCTAAAAAAGTCCTAATTTAATTATCTTAATTTAGGATTGTTTTAATTAATTTTATTAGACTTATATAAGGTATATTAAACCATTAACTAACCTATTAATTTCATAATTCCCAAGACCCCAAATCATAACTAACTTTACCCCCAATGTTTTCTACCAAAAACCTCCATTGAGGAAGAAGAAGAAATAAAGGTGTAGGGCTCAAGAACTCACCTTTTCCATTCAAATTCATGAAGATTCTTAAAAAAAGGTATGGTAGTTTTGATTCATGGTTAACTTTTTATCCTTGAAGTCCTTCAATTCTCAATTCTAAAGTTAGAAAACTCTCCAAAACTAGGGCTTTTTACTCCAAGTCATGGATTCCTTCTCAAAAAGTTTTTCAATGATTCAATTGGTTTATATTATTGTTTAATTACTGATTTATGATATTTTTATGATAAACTCTTCAATGAATGCATGAATTTTACTAACTTCTCAAATTGGATCTTAAAGTTAGGGTGTTGAACTACTTTAGTAGAATGTTATAGAATTATGAATACAATGTATTGATTACTTGAATTATGTATTAGTTAAGGGATTTATATGGTTTTGATATTGATTTTTCTCCAAGAACTTATGAACCCTCATGTCCCCAATTTGTGACCTTGTGATGTGGGTGAATTGCAGTAAGTTGAACATTATGAGATTTTTATTGTATGAGTTGAGTCGATAGAATCATGTTGTCTTCCATGGTAAATGTAGTAATCCTAAATGAGATTGGTTGAATGTGATCCTTGATCCAAGAGGGGTAAAAGTATGAGATTTATGCGAAGTTGTGGCTTTATGTGTATACTTGATGAGCATGATCCTAACCTAAATTGTTGTGTGTTGGATTGTTTGTGGTTTATTGTGGAAAAACTCCACCAACATGAACTATATTATGAGTTTTTGAGATTATGTATTTAGGGACTAGACTACTTGAACTGTGATTATATCAATGTCTAATAAGATTAATGCTAGATGTGTTGATTGAATATGGTCTTTGGTCCTTGATGGGACAATATGTGATATAATGCATGCTTAGTGAAAGTGTGTTCATGATGTAAGACCATATTTTGAGAAAGTAAAGGGAACATGACTTTGTTACTTGGGCATGATGATTCCATGATTATGATGATACTATTGTGTTGATTGAAACTTCATTCTCATAAACACATAATGAGTATAATGTGAAAGTTTTCCTCACATATTGAATATTCTAGGTTGAAAGTTAGTTCTCACCTAATTGAGTCTATCATGAAGATCTTAGGTTGAAAGTCCATTCTCACCTAATGAATCATTGAGCTATCCTTATGAATTTTGTTGGATGGAGGGTAAGATACCCCTTCATGCTTGCAAAATCAATTAAATACTAAGTCATGTATTCATGGGAAGTTATGCCTAGCACCGAGTGGATATTGAATATGAGATGGAAACTCCCTTGCTAGAAAGGATGGACTTCTATAATGTATCTAATGAGATAGAAGCTCCCCCCGTAAGTAAGGACAAACCTCTAGTAGCAATCTCCTTATTCCATAACTGCATACCCCCGTAGGTTATTTAGCCATTGGATTCATCTTTCAAGCTAATACATTTAGTTCTACCTTAGGAAAGTAGAACACTTCTTTTCGGTGTGGGGCATAACACCAAATTCCATTCAAGCTCACATGGTCTATGTCGGTTAAGGCTAATTCCCACATGGTCAACTCTATGATGTACTATGGTTACTCAAGAGGTTCTATGAAGTGTTGGTGGTAGTATGGGATGTCATCCATGCATTGCACAAGTAGGCTTCGAGAGTAGGTATGGTAGGTTCTTATTTGTCAAGATGACTCATGTAATGAATGTGCTTGTGTTTAAGTGATAATTTCATTTGATGTCAAGGTTACTTGTAGTCTATGAGAGATAGGCTAAGGATCATTTTAAAAGAGGGTAAACATGAATGAGGATCTAAAGTGACTTGCTTAGTGTAGGTGGGATTATGCGGTCTTACCTATGCCTTGCACAAGCTTTCCTTGAGGTGGCTCATGAACTGTTCGTCACATGTCATGTTAACACTAGATTGTATTGACTACATATGTTCCTTATGATATTTCTTATGTTAACTAGTTATGATTGATGTCTACCATGCTATGGTCTATATCTCTTCATGATGTCTTTTATGCTTATGACTTGTGTTTTCACACTACATTCCAAATGATGATTTAAACTACCAAAGTGGATGCATTTAACAAAAATTTTCCTTTTAGAATGTTTTCAAAGGTTATTCATGCATCGCTATCACACTTAGTACATATTTTTGCTAACCCATATTTCTTCTAAACTTTTACAAAGTGTAGTGTTTGGAGACTTGAGTACTCTTCTTGGAAGATAGGTTTATAAGAACAATAGAGTTGAAGATTTGGTGAGTCCTCATTGCTTCGAGGACAAACCAATTATTACCTTTATGTCATTTGTTTTACTTTTAGAGCTTTTGTATGGGATGTGTCCCAAAGTGTTATTCAAGTATTGTAGATTGTTTGAGACATAGTATCATAGACTCCTGGCTATTATTATAAAAGACGTCGATTGTAAAGAAAAGTTTTAAATTTCTACAAAATTTCCTATGTTCTTATATTATGATATGTTAAGAGGCTTGTATAAAGCTCTTCAGAGTTTTGTACGCCGTGTTACGTCTAGGGGATACTCTCGGGTCATAACAACACTAGAGTAGGAACCTTTAGAAAACAAAAACAAAAGAAAATGTAAAATTAGGAAATAATTGACTAAAGTTCAATAAGGTTGTTAAACTTAATCCAAATTCCTTATTCCCCGGTAGCAGCGCCAAAATTTGATACGCTTAAATTACACCTCTATTAAAGAAGAATAAGCAGTCGTCGTCAAATAAAGAACCCAACTTGTAGGTTGTGGTCGATGCCACGAGGAATACGGTTCAGACTTAAACTTAACTCACAATTTTATTTGTTTAGTCAAACTATATCCGAAACAAGTAAATAATGTGGGGGATTTGTGAAACAAATAAATGATTGTTTTTTAAGTAAAAAGTGAGCAAGATTTAAACTTCGGCTTATAAATATGAAGAGAGAAACTAGGGTGTATGTGTTCCCCATAAGCTCTTAATGCGGTAATCTAATAATAGTAATCCTTTCCTAGTGTTTTACATGCAAAGTTGGTAAGATAGGTATCCCTGAGTAATTTGTCCTCCAAATAGGGAATTTCAGCCCTCACCTTGGTCCGGCTACATGTGTATACTTTAATAATCCTTACCTTTACCTCAGATTAGACATCACATCAATGTATGACTTAGTTTTCACCCTCACACCAATTGTCATTATACTATTAGATAGTATAACACTAAATCTATGTTGATAATTCTTTTCTCATTAACTACCTCCTTGGTCTGGCAAGTAGAAACAAGGCGAGTTCTAATGCGTGCACTCGTTAAAAAGACTTCTAGGAGAAGCAATTACAAATACATGCATAAACACTATACAAGAATTACTTAATTATTATTCATACATTGTTAATTGCTAATGGTTCTCACAACCATAGTTGTGGATTTAGCTACTCATTCTTGAAAGAACACAATTCATGTTTGGATAATACGAATTCATGAACTTAGGTTTAGAATAGAAGAAACCCAAAACTCCAATTGAATTCCAAGGCAAAAATCTTATAAATCAAAATCTGGAAATCAAATTGCCAAAGTTTGCAAGTTAATTCCCAAGAAAATATCAAGAACTACAAGAAAAAAATAATCTCTGACCCCCAAAAATGAGGTTTACATACCCAATTTATAGAAAAACATGTCCTAAATAAAAAGGGAACAGAATAAGGAAATAAAATTCTGGGACGTGGCTTTGATCGACGACCTGACCTACGGACCGTGGATCGACCTATTATCCGTAAGTCCCCTTTTGTTGGTCAATACCTAGAACTTTTCTATAGAACCTGGAACCATCATTCTCTGATCATCATCAACGGACGTTCAATACGGACCGAAGGTTGACCTACGGTCCATGGGTCATATTTCGTGGCTCCACACTTAGGATTTTCATCAGGTACTGGAACTTCAACTCTCTAAACACAATTGACGGATGTGCAGGACTCCCCGTAGGTTGACCTACGGTCCGTGGATCACTTCGTAGTTCGACACTTGGTTAGAATTCCATGATGCTCCTATCTACACCTACCCATCGACGGACCATCACAGGACCTAGGTCCGTATGTCCCTCTGTGGGTGGCCACTTTTGAAGAATTTGAGTTGTCATCTCACTCAACTGTGTCAAAGCCTATTTCCTACATGCATAACACATAAAACATTAGTTCCAATACAAAATGACCCTAGACACACACAACTCTTAAGTGAAATATATCAAAAATACCATAAACTCACGGTATATCAGTTCTCTTTTTCAATCCGTTGGGCATAATTCTTAAGACAAGAAATATTCATATCTTGATCAAGCATAGCCATACAACTTTCTTTTGCTACTAAGTTGGACACACCCGACACAAGCTTACTCATTTTCAACCTATGTTCGACCACTATAGATGGAGCATATCTTGACAACCTAGTAAATATCTGAACATACTCCTCAACACTCATCCCACCTTGACGAAGGTTAATAAACTCAAGTATCTTAGCCTCTCTCATCTCCAAAGTGAAAAACTTATCAATAAAGACATTCTTAAACCTTTCCCACTCCATGGGGCCAACTTCTACTGGCCTTTCTTCTTTCCATTGGTTAAACCAAAGTTGAGCAACATCTTTCAATCTATAGGCGACCAATTCCTCTTTTTCTACCAGAGTCACTCCCACAAGGTCCAACACTTTAGAGACCTCATCTATGAACTCTTGAGGATATTCCTCCATCTTTTACCCATAAAATTCTGGAGTTTCTATCCCAGCTTGAGTCAACAATCGAAAACCAAACCTAATCTTCTTTTTAGTCACTTGATCGGTCAAAGGATCAATCGGAACTTGAGGAGCTTGAGGAGGAGCTCCTTTATCAACATTGTCTCCCTTAATTCCACAAGTGTAAGCTCCTTCAGTAGTCATGTCCTATAGACCACCGGTTAAGGATTAGGAGAAAGACCTTATAGAGTTAAACTCTATGGCACTACTTAAGAGTAATGAAAGAAGTGAAATTTCCTAATTATCTTATAACTTCTCATTCATAAATGTGGCGCGCTTCACACTTATGAATAAGACTTTACTAGATGTGGCTTATGAGACATGATCCTAGAATCATTCTAAACATCACTACAACATTTTAGGCGTTTAGTCACACTAGCGAAGTGTATTCTAAACTATAAAAAAGTTTTGTCTTCATTCAAAGGTCACGCTTTTCGACTTTAGACAACGCATTTCTAGGGGTGGCCTAAAGTAGTGTAACCTTTTCCCTAAGGCCGTGCTTTTCAAGTGTTACTTAAAAGTCACGCTTCGAAAGCGTGGCCTATATGGTAAAAAGGCCACGCTTGTAGCTTTTCATATGGAAACACTTTTCATGATCTGAGTCTACATTTTAAAATGTTGTCTTTAATACCTTATAGGCTACACTTTGAAGGTGTTCCATTTACTAATGTACATGTCACAGCTTACACAAAATAAGCCACAATTGGTTAAAAATCCTCATAGTTCACTTCAATAAATGAAATTCACTTGTGCCCACCATTTCAAATTGGATCAAACAAATTCCCCTACACAGACAAAATAAAACTAAATGTTACAAAGAAATCAATTTATGATATGTATTATTATTATGTATCCAAGATATGCATATATTGTAAGATCCCGTAATTTTTCTCATTCGTTCATAATAGATGTGGCATAGTATGGCATGATTATATGAGGTGTCTATGAATCTGTATCATACATTAGAGATTAAGATTTCAAATAGGTGAAAATATCAAGGAAATATACTAAATTTTTAGGTCAAAGGGCCCCCTCAAACAATGTTCGTGATTAAAGAAATGGCTCGGGTAGAACTTCACCCGTTTGAAATGTTTAAATTGTCTCATGCCTTGTGGATAAGACTATGAGTGTACAACATGCTAATAATAGTATGTTATGAGGTATTATAATAGCACAAGGGTCGTATGTTAAATTTTGAAGTCAAGAAAATTAGTGAAACTAAGATCGGCAAAAGTTATCGAAGTTTCTCTAGTAATATTTTCTTAACTTTGGGTCAAATATCTTGGATGTTTTCTCCCAATATATAAAGAGTTATAAGTCCTATGACACATAAATCTAAGGCCTACGAGTATAGTTTGTAACGCATAAAACCCCGTATAAAACTGACATTGGAGAAAAGAGTTATGATGGTTTTACTATGGTCTGCCGGGGAAGAATCCGGATCGCCATACAGATCGGGTAAAAAATGTGGTATGTCGGCTTACTCAACGTTTTAAGCCATGAAAACATTTCATATCACTTCCTAACCAGAAATAAAGCTTAAGAGAGGGTTCCTATGGATTTTTTGCATTATGAAGGTTAGTTTTTGACGATTCTACCATTAAAGGTTGCCCCCGTGCCTAGAAACGTGATCTCTACACGTGGCAATCGTTTTCCCCTTCTATTAACTGCATTTTGAGCTAGTTTTTGAAGATATAAATTTGTAGTTTTTGGTGTTTCTTCAAGGTTTACACTTGGTTAACTAAGGTAATCATCTCGGGACTCTTTTATGATTGTTTTTATGAAGTTCTACGGACATTTCGTCAAGTTGAGGCCATTTGGCAAATCTGCCGATTTAAGATCAATTATGAACTATTTATAGGTGCATAACAGTTGTGTATATATATTGTTTCCGACGCTTAGGATGTAAGGAACAATTTTCGTTGAAGAAACTACAGCCATTCGAGTGTTCATTGGAAATGTATGTTAAGCGTCCCTCATTTGAGTACCACTTCTAGGAAATTCCTAAAATGCTGAATGTGATATTTTTCTATTCTCTTGCTAGAAAGACCTTCAGTGAAAGGCATTGGGATCTCAGCTGAATTATTTTCATGATTCTATTATTTTGATATTCGACTCGTTCGGATAAATAGAGTATTCGACATCTATATGTCATTTTATCGGTTTTCTTGATTATATGTCCACATGTATGAATTATTATTCCTTTTTGGGTAATGTGACTTAAAATAGCATGTGAGACCATTATTACTTGTAACCAGCCCTCTTTCCCCACTAAATATATTATGAAAAATCTTTAAAGTAACCCACGATCTTCAAATTAAACTATTAGAACACGTGTTTTTTTGAAATACTTCTTTTATAAATTATCTAGGAACCAAGTTGGGAACTAAGTAAATCACCTTAAACTTGTTATAAGTATCTTCAAGGTTAGTTTATCTTTCTAAAATTTGATTAACTTTTCAAGCTTATTTTGAAGAACATATGAGGTTCCATGAGATGGTTACATGTTATCCAAATGTGATTATGAGGTTCTGAGAACAATACTACAAATGGGCCAAGATTGGCAACATGAAAACAATAACTTATAGGTGTTATTTATCCATGACATGACATGCTATGCATTCTACTCCCGAGCTATAATCGGGAGGTATGGGACCTATTGCCTAAATTTATACTTATGAGACATAGATGGCCAAAAGTTGGTGAATATGATGTCGGTTCGCTACCGGAAGGCACCACCATTGCTAGCATTTGGTTGGGTATGTCATGCATTTGCATCTATATATATATGTATTCATGACATACGATTATACGAGCATACCATTCAAATTTAAGTAGTAAGGGGCAAAATGTCAGCCATGGAGATTATTTGAGTTTCAGTTTGAGGTGGTATCTCTATTACCCTTTTACAGTAAATATTTATGATTCTATTTTCCACTTTACATACTAGTACATTTTTATTCGTACTGACGTCCCTTTGCCTGAGGACCCTGCTTTTTCTTTCATGCGAGCAGGTATAGGCAATAACTCTAATCGACCCACCCGCGAGGATTCAGGTTCAGCTGTGAGTTATTAAGCTTTATCTTATCTTGGGGCTATCAGAGAATGTTTTCTTTTGTTGTACAGTTTGGGTATAGTTAGGGCCTTCTCCTGACAGTGCTTCTGTCACTCATAGAGGCTATTGTGGACAAAATATTCTAGGTTTTCTTTTTGTATGTTTCAACCTCAACCCAATAGTCTTGGCATGTATATATGTGTGTGTAAGTAGGCATGTCTTCGGTTTTGGACTCGTCGACTAGATAGTATATCTTTATTTTTTTCGGCTTGTCTACCATTGTTTTTATTGTTTATTCTCATTCAGGTCATGACCTTCAGGGTCCAAGATTAACTTCTTAAATATTATGCTGCCCAATCTTTTTGTTTCACAGTTGGTTAATTAGTATGTTTTCGTGGGTAACTTTTTCTAATAGGGTATGTAGTGCTAGTTACTCCCTCTATTTCAGGGTGTGAGAAACTTGGTATCAGAGTTAGGTCGTATCCCAGGGGGTCCACAAGTTGTTCCTAGTAGAATTTTTTTATAGGTCTGTTGTGCACCACTGATGAGTCCCCATTTTGGACTCATTTAGGGTTTTATTTAGATAGATTTAGTGTCCTCAAATGCGTATTTTGTGCCAATAACTGATGTAAAATCCTTGTTTTCTAGGTATTTGGATTTAGGAACAAAGCATGGACAGTAATGAGCAAAAAGGAACAAGACAGCTGAAAGAACGAAGAAAAAAAGGTCTGATGATCACCGAATCCATTGGGCGAGTCACCGAATAGGCATTATCACACCTAATGTTCTAGTGTGCCATGCCCTAAAGGAGAAAATCAAGTCGGGTAGAGAAACAAGCAGTTGGTGTGCCACCGAATGGTTCCGCGATGTAGTGATGCATCTGTAACACCCCGCACGAAACTAGAAAAACCTAGCTAAGGCTTGACTAAATCTAGTAGGTTGGCCTAGAGCCTCACATGTTAGTTTATGGTTGGAAACATGTTTAAAGGATGAATAATGTCTATTGAAGTTAGTTTGGTGACTTTAGAGGTCAAACGTCAAGAAACGACCATGACGTCCGGAAACTAGTCTTTGGTGCTAGTGTGGGTGCTAGTGTCTTGTCATGGTGTTTGTCGCGTTGTTTGAGGTATAAAACCCATAGGAGTGACTCTTATTCATAGATGGACATGTTTCGGGTCCAAACGACCGGGTACGACCCCCCAAGGGGTCCTTGAGGAGGACCCAAATCTTGGCCCAAAAAGCTATCAAATGACAACATGACCTACGAAGGGCAGTGACGGGCCGTCACTTGACCTACGCCCCGTAGGTAGGTCTCGTCGGTTGATACTTAGTATCCCCACCAAGACATCCCCAATCCCCCTCTCTGAGCCAAACGATGAGAGCACAGCACGGGCCGTAACTCCACCAACGGTCCGTAGGTGGGTGGCCGTAGGTGCTGCCAATTTTCAGCCCTCTAGTTTTAGGTTTGTGTTTTGGAGTTTAGTTGTTTGATTGATTAAGGGCTTATGAGGTTGTTTAGTTAGTTATTTAATGACCCTTTTAAGCTAAAAATACCCTAAACTAAACCGTGGAATCTTTTGGAAACTAGACCCTCAAAACAGTCCCCTAAAAAGAGTTTTTAGTTTTAAGTTAGGAGTGAGGGTCAACTTTAAATGGTCATATATCATAGCTCAAAACGAATTAGGTGGGACATTACCTATCCAATGAAAGGTCTCTGAGTCCTCTTTCCAACTCCGCCGAGTTTGTCCAATTCCGATCTCGGAGTAAAAATTATGCCCGAAATAGTGAAGCACTGTCAGAACTACGAAGACCAAACGACGGTCCGTGACTCCACCTACGGTCCGTAGCTGGAGGGCGTAGATTCTGCCTGTTTTATGAAGTTTTTAGTTAAGTTGAGGGTTAATGTTTTAATTAGTTTTTAAGTAGGGGTTAAGGCAGGTCGGTTAGGTGGTTAATTAATGGACTATATAAGCTTATAGGACCCTAAACTAATCCATTAATTCACCACAAGTCAAGACCCCAAAACATAACCCAATTCTTTTCCCTCCCAAAATTCTCTCTCAAACTTCTCCTCTCTAGAACCCCCATTGAAGACCAAAGAAGGAGATCAACTAGGGCTTGAAGATGGAGGCTTTTCACACGAAATTCATAGGGTTTAACTAAGGTATGGTTGCTCTTCACTCTTGGGATCCCTTTCCCCAAGAGGTCCTTCCAAAGATGGTTTTCAAAATCCCCCAAATTGTAGATTTCAATCCAAAAACGTGGGTCTTCTTTCTAAGTGTTGAATTGTTGTTATAAACTGATTTTGATTGATTATATATGAACAATTATGGATGAATTCATGTAGTGTTGGTGATTTTTGAAGAATCCCCCATGAGACCCATGTTTCC
>JAJOOO010005065.1:0-19329 GCA_029582685.1 Solanum piurae
AAATTTTGTTGTAAAACAGTGTCTGACATACCCTTACTAAAGTGTCTCCGCATTATTGAAGACAAATATCACTATCACTTTTGCATGGATGTTAATGGTTTTTTTATTTATAGCAGAGACAAATTCTTAATTTTAAATTAATTAGCCTAAGAATCTTTTAATATGAATTAGTAATATAAGTATTAGTTATGGTGATATTATTTTTTTACTTTTAGTAATATAAGTATTAGTTATGGTGATATTATTTTTTTACTTATCATTTGTTATGTTATATTAAAAATAACATGCATTGTATAATATTTTTAAAAATATTAACTTATAAAATACCCTTCACATTATTTAAATTTGTATACTTAGATAATTGTGTCTTTAAGTATTGATAAGAATATGCATTGATAACATAATATTGTTAATATCATGATTTACGAAGTCTCCTTTAGGTTCAGTCGAAGAGATCGAAGCGAAGTCATCAATTCAACCATTTGAATGGTCTCTCTTAAGATTGACCTCTTTTCCAAATAAACCGAACCTCGATATCACATTTATCAAAAAAATATGGGCATCTCTTTAGGTTGCACAACCCCTTTAGATCGTTCTATACTTATTAATTATACATAAAATAATATCAAATATAAAATAGATAACTAATATTTATATTAATTATGCATACATTTTTAAAATGTGCCAAGTAAAAATTTAATATATGTATCATTTTTTCTAATCAATCTTCTCGAGTCGGTGTAAATTTCAACTTATTTTTATAATTTTGCCGAAACCATAAACCTATCCACAAATTATTGCCAAGAAGACGAATTTCTCTTTGCCAAAAGAGCAAGTGGGATAAAACTAAGAGATTAACGTAGGGGTCGTTTGGTACAAAGAATTATAACACAAGGATTAGTAATATAGGAATTAGTAATATATAGATTAGTAATGCAGGGGTTATTTTTATCAAGTGTTTGGTTCATTGCTTCCCACCTAATTTTGGGTTTGGATTAAAAAATTTACAAAAATTTCTTACTAATTATACCCTTGAATTGTTATAGAATTTTATATTTTATTTAATTGGGTCGAGATAGATAACTATTGGACAATATTATTTTTATAATTGAGAGTCTTATTACTAAATTTTTAGAGCTTGAATTATCAAAATTCAATTGCTTTGAAATTAAATAAGGTTATTACGTTGTGTTTTTTTTCTTTTCATAAATGGCGTGTTGCTATAATTACAGTGTCGTTCGAAAAAATCAGGAACATTGAGGATGTTTTCTGTTTTGGTTCCTTTTATGATACACGTTATAGTGTGTTATAGACAATTCATTATTTTATTTCTCAGCTTATCCTATTTACAACCCTAGTTATAAAAAAAATAAAAAGAATAGATGGAATTCCGAATTAGTTAGAAATTCCACTTTAACATTTGAGTCCTTTTTAATCTAAATAATTAATTTCTTCATTGGGTCCATAATTTTATTACATACAAAATAATTTCTTATGCCTTATTATCCTATATTTGAAGTTAAATTTAATGGAGTGATTTATTGATAGATATATCTAAATTGAGTGGGTTTATCGACACAAAACAAAGTTCAATGTGACTATACTTGATAAATTCTCAAAGTTGAGTAATCTTTTGAGCAACAAACAACTCTTTTAAAATAATAAAATTTGTAAGCTAAATTATTTAAATAAATTTACTAATATAAATATAAAATATAAAATATAAAATCAAAAAAAAAAAAAAATGATTAAAAGAATTTGAGGGATATTTTTATCTTTACATAGATAATCCCATGGTATTAAAACCTATGTATTACTAATACCACCAAATGGGAGGTATTAGCAATACATCATATAATATCATGTATGTTGTATAACTAATCCATGAATTAGTTATACATGAACCAAAATTCCTACCAAACATAGTACTAAATAATACCATATATAATACATGGATTATTTCTTTTAATACTCTCTACCAAACGACCCCAGTGTTTTGTAAGGTGGAAAATGCTTTTTCATGAATATTTTAAAAAAGTGAGTGGATTTTTTATTTTATCTTTAATACTTGATAAAAAATATATTATATTAGAAATATTTATATGTCATTAAGGAAAACACTATGAGGATGAGATGTGAGAATGCGGGGGTGGTACGAATTGGGATGGTCAAGGGAGGGGAGGGGGCATTGGATAGGTGGGGGGAATGTTATTTTTGGAGAGGATACGAAGTTTTGATGATTTAACAAACTTCGGGTTCTAACAAGGGACCTAGTTGAGGAAAGACTCTGTACATGAAAAGGACAAAAGATAGTTGTCTAAAAGCTGTTAAATATGATGTGGTTAGTGCACGTCTTTTTAGAGCAGCAGGCTTCCAACCAATGGCGGTGCTCCAAGGGTTTGTGTCCATTTTATATTAGTCTCTTCTCCAAGACACAACTCAAGTTTTGAATTCTAAAAATTCATAAGCTTACAAAGAAAAAGTCATCTTCAAGGAAAAACATTCTCATACTCAACGAGGGACCTGATGGAGTGTTGAAGCGTCGTTGTTGTATTTTGAGCTTTGTGTCTTGTGTTCTTATATTGTAAATCTACTCCTAAGTTATAAAGGATAGTAGATCGGTTGCTTGTCTAAGTCTTTAGGTTGAGTCGGATTAACTAGAGTTAGTTAGTCAAATCATCTATGTTTTAGTCAAGTCTCTTTACATCATTGTTTTGATGTTCTCTTGGGTATAGATGCCTAGGAGTATCAACTAGAGTTAGTTGATGTGTGGGTGCAGCAGAGTTGCTGCTTGGTTCTTCTCTTATCTTTGAGATCTGTAGTTTATGGCTAGAGTTAGCCTTGTTGGGTTCTTGAAGTCTAGATCAACTAGAGTTAGTTGGTTTAGTCGGCAATAGAGTTATTGCTTAGTTTTCTTTGTAGTAGAGTTGCTACAGTAAGTGCGAAGGGATTAAGAGTTTAATTCCTAGGTTACAAAAGTTTGTAATATGAAGTTTTGCTCTGTTTTGAGTGAAATGGAGTTTGGGTTAAAATCTTGTGAGTACATGTCGTGGTTTTCATCTCCCTTGAACAATGAGGTTTCCATATAAAATCCTTGTGCTTGATTTACTTTGAATTATTTATTTTTCACACTATTATTCTGTCGGGAGACCTGGTCCAGTGATCACTGGTGGACGCATACATTCTAACAAAAAAGATAATAAACTCGCAATGTCATTTATATAACTTATTTTTCTACTTTGATTAAGGAAGTTATTTTCCTCATTTTTAAGGAACTTGTTTTCCTAAAGAAAATATTTTGACCAACCAAACATGAGAAAATTGAAAAATATTTACCTTCATATCATACCCAATGCTAAGTGGTGTGCTTGGTACGGTGGAAAATATTTTTTAGTTTTTTTCATGTTTGCTCAAAGCGTTTAAAAAAATAATTATGAAGATAAATTCTTTAAAAATGAGAAACTGACTTATTTGATAAAAAATTTAAAAAAAAATAAGTTTTATAAATAACGTTTCATAATAATTTTCTCTCCTCACTCCACCCAGACCCACACTCTTATGGCCTCCATCCCCACCCTATCCCCCACCCACAATTCCCATATGCTTACCTAGATTAGATACAAATTCACTAACCCTATCGTCTGGTGTTTATTTAAATTAAATATAAATTATTTTGAGATAATATTTTTTATTTATATATTAAAAAAAAAATTAAAAAATATTTTTTTAAAAAGGTATTTTTCAAGATTGGTGAAAAATATTTTTCTTTCCTTGAAATACACCTTAAAAAATTTAAATCAGGAATAAAATCTAGTGTTAAGAGTTATAAAACTTTAAAAAAATATCCAACTTAATAATCAATGGAGGACATAATTGGATTTATCCTATGGAAAAGAATCTCCAACTACCCAATTAAATTAAAAATAAAAATCATACTTGATAAATTGTATGGTTTCCAATTGAGAAAAACATGCAAGCAAAAGTTTGATTGAGTAGTTAGTTGCTTTTCCACCGTTACTTCAACCAAAACAAATGGAAAGGAACAAGTCATTGAAAAAAAAGTACTCAATCAAATTACAAAATAAATGATATGTTTTAAACATACTTTTTACTTAACTATAATTAACTAATATAATATACATTTTCAATCCCATTTTTATTACTTTATTGCTATAGTACTACGTGCATTAATATTAAGGGAAAAAGTCTAAAATATATCTGAAATTTGACCAAAATTATTGTAACAATATCGAACTTTGGAAATGACATTTTACCCCTATACTATTTAATAGTGTATTTTAAAGGTATATATATACTCACGTCGACATCATAAAGATTGCATCATTATAAATAGTAATGTGTCCACGTGGGCACATATATACCTTTAAAATACACTATTAAATAGTACATGGGTAAAAGGTCCTTCATAAAGTTTGGTATCGTAACAGTAATTTCGGCCAAAATTGAAGTATTTTTCAGACCATTTTCCCTTAATATTATATGCGATGAAAAATGGGCTTCATACATGGGTGAAATCAACAAATGACACATAACAAGAAGAATTGATCAGACATGATTCAGTAGAAATAGCACCGGGATTGTCTTCAAAATGTGATCGATAAGGATGGTCATGTTCTCAGAAGATCTAGACCCCAGATTGTTGGGTCATATCGATAAGGTCCTCTTAGCTCCGAAAATATGGAATCGAATACTAATTTGCGATTGATCAAAAAAGATTTGAAAAATCAATCGCTATAAAAGGTTTATGATATCCTTCAATCGTTACATAACTAAAATAATGTATAATTAATGGATTTTGTGGATGAACTCAAATATGTGTTGTTTTCTTTGGGGAAATTGATTTTTGGGGAAAATGATAAGTGGCTTTCTCTTTGGTCACAATAATGCTTGAAAAGAGTGCCATAAAGATTAAAGGTTGGATTTCAAACCGTTGATACCGCATATTTTGAGAGCACACGGACAAAGACAAGACTTTAAGTCAAGTAAACAAATAAAAAAAACTCATTTATATATAAAAAACTCATTTTTTAAACTCATTCATTTAAAAAAAACTCATTCATAGGAAAGCTTTTATATGTATGTAGTAGTATGTGTTTTTCATTTTCATTAGACAATCATCAGCTACTGTTAAAGTTTTGTCCTCATTTTTTTTTTTTATTTAAAATTTATTTTTTTCCTTTAAAAAAAAGTTAAAATATTATCATAAATGCTTGAACTTTTTCTGAAAGAAAAATATAATTTTCTTTCATAATTGGTTTATTCTTTCCTTAAAGAAAAAGTTTGAGGATCTATAAATTGAAGATCTTCATTCTCATAACATACAACAATAGCATTGATAATGTAGACATCTAGAGAGTTTTATTTATGGGGAGATTTATTCTCTCAACAATTTATAATATTTTTCTTTTATATTAGTTTTTCATATAATAATATTATGTTTTTAGTATAGATTTTTGTTATTTGATTTTTCATGTCTATGATTTGCAATTGTAAGCTTCTGCATGACGCCCTAATCATCTTTCATAACCTAACAACATTTGCACCAACAATCATAAATCTCATTAATCTAGGGACTAATTACTTAGATACAATCTAGTTTGTAATATTATGTATTTTACCAGATTATTGGTGCGTCCAGATAAATGTATCTTGGGATACATGGTCAAAAGTAAGTGTAATTTGTTCTAGATACACTCTATCCAGTAGATTTGCATGTATCTAGGATACATAACAAATCTCGCTCGCCTCCCTAACCTCTCTCCCATCTCGCTTGCTACTCTCCTATATATTTGATATCCTAGGTACAAGCAAAACACACCATATACATACATATACATGTATCTAATATGATTCGCATGTATCTGATGTACCTAACCAATTTTGCCTGCTTCCCTCCCTATTTTAGTGTATTTTGTAGCAAAAATACATGCATCTAAATGTATTTTTCTTAAGATACATAATATTTTAAAAGTATAATATAAATATATGATAGTGAAATATGTTTAGTTATGTAGTTTTTCTGATAATTATTTACTTCATTTTGATGTTAGATAAATGTGACTTCCATGGAGATGTGCTGGCTTGCCTTCTTTTTGGTTAAGATAAGAATGAAAATTGAAAATGATGAGATAGATTATCCAACACAAGCTGGTAAGTGGTAACCATCATTATTTTACCAAAGGTAAATAAAATACTCTAATCATTGAAAAATTTCAAATTCTGCTTTTTCAGAAGACCAGGAGTGTTTAACAACAGATGTTTTGACCAAAAATATTTTTTATTTTGAGGATTGAATTTCAAAATTATGTTTAATTATAAAAATTTAAATAAATATCAAAAAGATGTTTTTAATTTTTTCGGTCTAAAATACTTATAATAATTTAAAGATAAGTCCATTTTATATTTATGATCAAACATAATTTCACTATTCAAATATTATTTTCACTTTGAAATGGAAACATGATCATGTATCCTCTCTCTTTCTATCATCGAACAATCAATCTCACAACTAATTACTTTTTTAAAGTTTTCATAATTTTCATGGACAAAGGGGCCTAATAAAGTAGGTAAACACACTGAATAAACCTTTTTATTTGAAAAAAAAGAAGATAATCAATTAGTACAAATTAAGTTTTGTGAAATTTCAATTCTTTTAAAAAAAATATCATTTCAAGTTACATACTTATTTCTAAGTTTATTCTCATTTCACTTCTTTTTTTTTTAAATGACATAACATTTTTAAAATTAGAAGTGACAAAATCATTTCATTTCAATTCAATTTATTTCAGTTCAAGTAATTTTTAAGCAGATTAATAATTAATTATTTATTAACTCAATTCGTTTTGACTCATTTAAATTTAATCAATTCACCTATTTGATATCTTTATTTAAGATTAAAGAATTCAAATAATATTTTTTATATGTTATGTACTAATAATATACTTTTAATGTTATAATATTACTGACAGATATCATGTTATGACATTTTCACAGACATTTTTCTAGAAAAGTCAAGATATGATATGGATATGGCAGGACTACTCTTAGTTGTAGTAGTTGATGAGTTGATTAACGGCCATGCCCACAAAAAAAAAATTAGAAAAAGATTCTAAATAGCAAATCTAAGGAAATTAGTTGAAAGTGTATTCAACTAGCATTTCACAAAATCATGAGATCATTAATTATGATTTCATTTATATAATCATTTTAGAACATAAAATAACTCAAAAGAAAAAAATCAATCAATGTTTAAATGTATTTGGAAGTCAATTCACTTTTTGTACAATCTCAAAACAAATTGAACTTAATTCATGCATTGCTAAAGATAAATTGTGGAAGTCATTCCACAATTATGGATACACCTAACTTTATATTCAAGATGGTATGGCATTAATCTGATTTTAATATTTTGGTCACAACATTAAATTCACATTACCCATTATAAAGGAGGGGGGGGGGGACCAACTAATATTAGTGATAATTTTTTTAATTAAATTTAAACTCGTAATATTATGATTCAAATTTGCAGTCTTAATATCGTATATAATCACAAAATAACCATATCTATTACAACTTCATCAACCATTGTTCTCTTCCTTTTTTTTTTGGATAAAACCATTTGGAATTCATAAATTCACTAATCAGACTAATTTACATTCAGACGAGATATATTATATTTAAGAATGGATATATTTTTAACTTAAAGCAATGATAATTCTATTTTTAAAATTCGAATCCAAATACTTCAACTAAAAATGAAAAAAAAAATCCACCCATCCTACCTCACTCAATAACTTCATTTACCATCTATGGGATTGTATACTTAGGTATCATTTGATTGGTCTTTTACTTTAATCTAATCAATATATAAAGAGAGAAGGATTTATAGTGTTACTCAACTATTTGAATTGGTATAAAATTATTTTTCATTCACTTCTCCGCCCTCAAATACCTTTGATATTAATCTTTGACTCAAAAATATCCTCGATATAAATCTTTGGTTCATATTTGCCTTTATTTTTAACAACTCCCAAAAGTATAATCATTAAATATTTATTTATTGTGTTGCCTAATCTAATTGGTCCAAATTTAAATTCTTCTCAAATAAATAATAAAATTTGCATATGATTCATATTTTGACCCGATACACTTAAAAATAATATTCAAAATAATATTTATTTCATGATATTCGTATTGACCTATTTTAAATCAATCCCCAATTTAATATTGCCCAATTCATAACTGAGGATCTAACTAAAATTCATACTCACCTGATCTGATTGACAATCTAAAAAAGGATTATTATTTTTTATTAATATAAAATAATCAATCAATTATCCAATTATTTTGTTCATTCCTCTTTTTATTCTTCTTTGTAATATCTTATTCTTAATTAGAATATCATGAATACAAACTACAAATAAACTTACATATTTATATTTTTTTTAATTTGTATTATTTTCATGGTGGGTGTGGATAGGGAAAAAAAGTAATTTCATTCTTTTATTTTGAATTTTGAGTACACACAAAAGAAAAAATACAACATATGAAATAATTGCTTAATTAAATCATCTTCTATTACACTAATTATTTATAAATGAATGTTGTCGTTACTTCTCCCTGTTTAATTTGTCATTAGTTAAAAAAATTAAAATTTAAAATGGTAGACAAGATTCAAGAAGAAGAAAAGTGGAAGAGAGAGGAACTGAGGAGGAGGGAGGTGAATGTAGATAATAGAGGATTAATCTTTTTTATTTTTAATTTACCATAGAATTCAAAATCAGACCAATTATTAGGTAATTTCAAATTATTCTAATGGAGAAGAGTCTAACTCCATACACCATATGAGTGTGAACCGTTAGATATAAACATATTTTTGAGCCAAAAAATTGACGTCAGGATATTTGGGGCCGAAAAGGTGGATGGAGGATAAGGGTGGACATTCAGTATTCGATAATTCAGTATTGGTCGTTAAAAGTAGATACAAAATATCAAAATTTTAAATTTCGGTTCGATAATCAATAAATTAAACTTTGATTTGGTATGGTATTTGGTAATATCGCATTGAATTTATAGCCAATTGTATTACAGAGCTAATATTATTACTTCAATTATTTCTATTTTTCTATGTGGTTGCACGATATAATAGAAGATCAACAAATAAGAAGACATCAAGAAAATTAAATTGACACAACTAAAAAACATATGTATTTAGATTGTTTATGTTTGGTATTTAACTTTCTCTTTGAACTTGTACTAATGAGTTATGAACTTGTTGAAATATTACCTTCATTAAGTAAATAATTTGATATTCGAAAAAAAATATTGAATACCAAATAATTCTAATGTCTCATATCAAATCAAAATCCAAATGCCGCAAGTCGTAACTCTAAAAATTTACTTCAAATACCATACTAAATATCAAATTATCAAATGTTAAATTATTAAAAAATTCGGGTCAATTTTCAATATATTATATTCAGTCCTAGATGAAGAATAATTTTGTATCAATACAAATAATTAAAGGATATTTTAGGTCCTTCTCATATATATATATATGAGCATAATATAATATATTGGTACAAAATTCAAGAATGCTAATATAGTGTTTTGGTGTGGAGGGCAAATGTCAATGAAAAAAATATAATATGGGTCATAATACAATTATCTAAAAGAATAAGGATCGGACTTCACATTGTCAAATAAATTTACTTTTACTTTATTTAGAAATGTTTATTTATTCTGTCCTTATTGATGAAGAAAATTTTCATTTCACTTCTCCTTTACTTTCTCTCTCTGCAAAAGACTCATTAATAATCACAAATAAAACAAAAACTAGTCAAGTCCGTTAGTCGGTGAACGAATCTCCGGCCATATTTCCGACATCGGCGAGTGCTCGTTTTATCTGAGACTCGACTGAAGCACTTTTATCTGAGAATTTAGGCGAAGCTGAATCTCCGGTCACATTTCGCCGGAATGTCAGTTCTACCTTACCGGCGACTACTTTGCCGTGTAAATAACTTCAGTTAACAGTCCGCGAATCCGAATACACGGCCACATTTTCTCCGGAACGTTAGTTTTTCGATTCCACCGACCACTCTACGGGGTAAAAACCTTTAAGCAAACGCACATCGCATTTATCTGACTTCACTCTGTTGCTTTGAGCTGTGAAGCTTCTAGTGGAGCTGCTGGTGCTTTTTCTGTTTTCGCTTTCTGCAATCCCTTTCGATCTCATTTTTCTAAGGTAAATTGAATCGTTCTCTCTCTACATACATTTTTTACTTTGTTTTTCTCTCGTTTTTGGCGTAATTGTGCTTTTCCAGTGAATACATTTCCGAATTTTAGTTTGATTTTTTTTTAGTCCATCATTATCTGTGTTTATTTCCATGATTTACGTCTTGTAAAGGAACTTACTGATGCAAAATTGGTGAACCCAACACTTCATTATGAAATTACTTATATCTGTAATAGATGTTTATGTGTGTTAGCTGCGATTGATCTGTATTAGTGTTTTAAAAGGCGGGGCATGACACGAGGCAAGGTGGATTTTTAAATTTTTAATTCATAATATAATAATACAAAATTTCAAAAATACATTAATAGTTTAAAATTATTATAAACATGATTAGAAAAACTCGTAGAAAATTTCTGACATGATTTTACAAGTATAATTAATGTAATGATATAGATTATAGATTGTATGTTTGCCATGAATGATACTAGTGCAAAGGTGTGTTCTCTTTTTTTGGAGTGTATTTCAGTTGGTCTTTCTCTTGAAGGAATTGTTTAGTAAAACGACTATGGAGCAGTTTTTCAGTCTTACAAAAACTGAAAACATTTTCTTTTGTGGCGTTTGGTTACAACAACAATAAAATTACAGTGACCAATGGCGTTTTGTGGCGTTTGGTTGAAGAACATTCTTTTGCAAAATTGTGAATTTTTCGGTTTGAAAAACTCTTCAAAATTTTGAACGCCACTAATTCAATCAACTTAATCTCTTTAGAATTTTCTGCATGAAAGCTTCAAGGCGTGCAGTTTGAGTTTTGATCTTCTTCTGTTCAGCATCTATGATTTTTTTTTCTTGGTTACTTTGTCCGGTCATTGATCACTGTAATTTTCTCTTTGATTTTACCTTTCATGTAGTTGCAGTCAATGAAGAATGATGCTTTTTGTATATTGAAATGTTTTATGCCCAAATCTCTCCCTTTTTTCTATTTGCATAGATAGGTCTATACCTGTAAAAGCATACCTTTCTCCATATTAAACATATGTTGAATGCCTATCTCTGTGTAGATATGAATAGAGGTGAGACATTGTTGGTGATTTAAAACTTTTATAGTTTCAGAAGGGACTACTTGATGTGCACTTTGGGATTTATGATCTTCATTATGCAATCTCAGGAATTAAGATGAATGGACTTCAGAATGGCAGGAGTCGTACTTATGATAAACCTTCTCCAGGATGCTTGGGACGAATGGTGAACCTTTTTGATTTGAATTCAGGGGTGGCAGGAAACATGTTGCTTACAGATAAACCACATCGTGATGGTAAAACTCTTTGCTACTTATATGTTTTTCTGTCTCCCATTTTCATTCTCACGAAAGTTGTTTCTGTGGAATATCGACTCAACTTTTTATCCCATGAATGTATTGAGCATTGAAAACAACGTAGACAAGGCACGGTTGTGTAATTTAGTTTGTGCAGAAAAACATCTTGATTTCAATTATAGAACATATGACCTTTGATTCTTCAAACTGCCTGCAAGCATGGCTTGATCTCATTTGACTTTATGCTACCTTCAGTTTTTGACCCTGTAGTTTATACTATCTCTTACTATGAGGTCGAATCTGCATGTTGAGCTGGTCCAACTTGTTGCAGGTTTACTCTCAAGGAGCCAATCAGATCTGGTGAGGTTGCCACCATCTTCTGAGGATCAAGTAGAAGAAAAAATGGTGCGTCCTCTATCCAGGTGACATTTATTTAGAGAGAAAGTGCTGATTTTCTGCAGAGTTTGGCGTAATACTAATAATATGGTGCATGCAGGTTGTCTCGGATTTGAAGAGGACTAATTCAAACAGGAAATCAAATGGACCATCAATGAAGATGCTCATAGCCCAAGAAATGTCCAAGGAAATAGATTCTAGTCACAATCCACCTAGTGTTGTTGCTAAGCTGATGGGGCTTGATGCTCTTCCGCAGAAATCTGTTCCACCTAAAAGAAGTCATTTTGGAGGTCATTCACGGTGTCATACAGATTCCTCTTTCAGCTATTGCCAGGACGAAAACGAATCCTTGACGGAAGAACTGCAGCAAGAATTACATCAATACCCCGAGCAGACTGAATATAAAGATGTTTATGAAGTTTGGCAGCACCCCCCAAAAATGAACTCTGTGAGAAGTAAATCCCCACATAAGGCAAGACACGATGAAATTAGTTTTGAAAAGAAGTCAGCTTTTGTTCGTCAGAAGTTTATTGAAGCAAAATGTTTATCCATAGATGAAAAACTTCGCCAGTCTAAGGAATTCCAAGATGCATTGGATGTCTTAAGTTCCAACACGGATCTGTTCCTCAAGTTTCTGCAAGAACCAAATCCAATGTTTACTCAACATTTATATAATTTGCAGTCTATACCTCTTCCTCCTGAGACAAAGCGAATAACTGTTTTAAGACCTTCAAAGATGATTGATGATTGTAAATTTAGTGGATCAGTGAAGAAAAATGAGAAAAATATAAGCAGAGCCATCCATATAGGCCAGGGCAACAAGGCCAAAGCTCATATGTCATTTTCCCCTCCTGTAGCAAGTTGGAACATTGATGAAAATCATGCTCAACCTACACGGATAGTCGTATTAAAACCAAGTCTTGGTAAGACTCACAACTTCAGGGATGCAAGTTCTTCACCATCTGCATCACCAAGAGTATCGCAAACTGAAACAAGTTTTGTCAACATGGAGGCTAATGAAGCTCAAGAGTCCAGAGAAGTGGCAAAGGCTATTACACAGCACATGCGAGTAAACATAGGTGGACATCAAAGGGATGAAACATTACTTTCTTCTGTATTTGCAAATGGCTACATTGGTGATGAAAGCTCATTTAATAAATCTGAAAAAGGGTATGCAGCTGGAAATCTCAGTGATTCTGAAGTCATGTCACCAGCTTCTAGGCACTCATGGGAATATATCAATAGGTTTGGCAGCCCTTATTCTTGTTCCTCGAGCCGTGCTTCTTATTCCCATGAATCTTCAGTTTCCAGAGAAGCCAAGAAGCGACTTTCGGAGAGATGGGCAATGGTTGCATCTAATGGCAGTTGTCAAGAACAAAGACAAATGAGGAGAAGCAACAGCAGCACTTTAGGTGAAATGCTTGCTCTTTCTGATATTAAGACGACCAGAAGAATGGAGCAGGATAATATTAAAGAAGATCCCCAAATTTCAAATTCCAACTCTGTGAGCAAATCCAAAGATGATGAGGGTATCAACAAGTCACCAAAGAATCTTTTGAGATCTATGTCTGTTCCTGTATCCTCTACTGCATTCAGTTCAAAGTTGAATGTGGATGCCCCAGATCCCGCGACAGGAGAAAATGACCTTCCCAAGCATACAACAAAATCTAGAAGTACAAAATCATCATTGAAAGGGAAGTTCTCAAATCTCTTTTTCTCTAGAACCAAAAAGCCAAACAAAGACGGAGCCAAGTGTTTGCAGTCCAATGATGACTTGCAGTCTGGCGCAAAGCCTTTACATTCTCTATCAGAACTTGACAAATATAGTGGTGTTGTTGATCCAGGGGTTGAGTGCTCAACAACCAATATTCGTGAATCATCATGTGCTACTTGCGAAGATTTGGTTGGGAAGCAAACCGCAACCTCTCCTGAGGTAAAGCAGTTACCTGATGTTTCTTCCTATTACTCTGTAGCAAGTTGGAAAAGGGTTATTTGCATTTTACATCATTATTTTGTTTGTGGTTTCGGTCTACACATCTTTTATGTCAATGCATTTACAATGTCTTGCATATTTTATGAGATCACTCTGTGATGTCTTTAAAAAAATCTCTTTTTCATTTTAATGTGTGGGAATTGTCTGTAAATGGAGAACTCAAATAGCGTCAACATGACTACTTAAGAAGTTCAAAGCGGATTTATGCTATAACACTTTTGTAGGTTGTGCTCTTTGGAGCAAGATCTTTGCGCGCCAGACACCTATGTGAGAACCAGGACCAACCAAGTCCTATATCAGTTTTGGAGACACCATTTGAAGAGGATGACCATCCAACACGTATATCATCCAGAGGTATCAAGCCAGACCGTCATGGTAAATGTCGTCAACGATCTCCCATAATTTGTGGCTTCGCTTTTATTTCTTGGTATAAAACTAAATCTATCCCTCCCACCCCAATCAAATTATCAGGTGCCGAGTTATCTGTTCACTCTTTAAGGTCCAATTTGATTGACAAATCTCCTCCAATAGGATCAATTGCACGTACATTGTCATGGGATGATTCTTGTGCAGATACAGCCAGTTCAGTTTGTGTAAGACCATCATCATCCACTCAGAGGACTGAGGAAGTAGAACGTGAATGGTTCTCTTTTGTTCAAACATTACTAACCGTGGCCGGCCTTGATGAAGTGCAGCCTGATGCTTTCTCAACCATGTGGCATTCTCCTGAAAGCCCTTTGGACCCATCACTTAGAGAAAAATACATTGATCTGAATGAGAAGGAGACACTACATGAGTCTAAGAGAAGGCAAAGGAGATCAACACAAAAGCTTGTGTTTGATTGTGTAAATGCAGCTTTACTAGAAATTGCAGGATATGGGCCAGACAACTTCCAAAGAGCCATACCTTATATGGGGGTCCATAATAATCTGCGACAGGGAACTAAACTTGTATTATTGGAACAAGTGTGGGACCGGATGAAGGAGTGGTTTTTTAGTGAAGTGAAATATCTGTCTACTGATGGTGGGGACTTAAACAGCCTGGTTGTTGAGGAAATGGTAGGGAAGGAGGTGATGGGCAAAATGTGGCTTGAAAACTTGAGATTCGAATTAGACAACGTAGGATTCGAAATTGAAGAGAAGTTGCTCGAAGAGCTTGTGAATGAATCCGTCGTTGAATTGGCAGGTAAAATGTGATGAGCCTTCTCCAATTCTTCTTCTGTTTTTTGCATTTTTTCTTGCACATTTATTTAAGATTATTGTTGTTTGTGTATTAGTATTGTATTTGCCAACAACACTGCCTACAAGTAATTTGTTTAATGTTGTCTAGTGTACTGATCTATATCTGAAATTATTTTGTATATGCATATATGCTTTGACTATAATATAAAAAATAGATTGCAGACATGTATGTGCATTTTGTTTATTAACCACTCGAATATTCTTAGCTGGAAGGGAAATGTACCTTGTTTGAATTTGCAGTACAAATTTACCAGCTAGATGGGATTTTTTTAATTTTTAACCAGAAGCCAAAAGACAGTGAGAGAGGGAAAAATCTTGTGACTGGCAGCTGAACAACTCTTTTGACTATTCGTTCAACTGAATTATTTTTCGTTTGAGTAATTTGAAAAATGGAAGGGAACATCGACAAGATATGAGCAAGTAAAAGATGTTTTGTCATGGTATGTGCAATTCTATGAAAGTGACAGTGCACTGTGCACAAGCAAATCTAGAACCATCACATGCATACCAACTACAGTATTATACTCTACATTTCCTTATTATTAAAATAATTGGGGATGAGTTGATGAAAGGTGTTGTTTGCAATAAATTTTAAATATATAGAAATTAGATTAAAATTATAAGAGTTTGACCACGTCTTGATATGATTTTTATGAATATCCTCAAGAGTTTATGGTATATTTGAGATCACAAAGACAATATTTTATGTCTTCATATGATCTTTGTGAGATGATGTTTCAAGGAAATATAATCCCCTTTATATATATATATGTAGAGTTCCAACTAATATTGGACATGTCTACAGGTGCTTCATAAAACTTTAAAATGTTATCTACCCTTCATTTACTAGTGAATGCGCATAAGTGACTCTTCTTTCCAGACAGTTTTTTTAATGAATTTTAACCTAGCTGTCGTTTTATCAACATCAGAAGCTACAATATACAACTATATCAGCAGAGCATACTCAGAATCCCAGTTCCATGGCGGTGTAAAGATTTATTTCTTAACCAACAAATTACAGAAATCACGTTATACAACACCTTCCACAATGCAATTGCCAAGATATGCACACAGTCCTTGTCCTTACAAATAGAGAAAACAAAAATTCTAAATATGAAAAAAATAAAAATATATATATATATATATATATCAAGGCTTTGCACTCCAAGGCATATTGCTAGTTTCTCCTTGCGAACTACAGCACCATTGCAGTCATCCCTCTTTCACGCCAAATACTTAAACCGGACAATTATTTTCTAAAAACACCTGAGAATATAATGAGAGATGCACCCAAATAGCATTTGCCAACGAAGTTGGATCCTTATCATTATTGCGTTGGTTAAAACAGTATAACTACAGAAAAGAAATACTTAGATAATAAAAAAAAACCTCCTAGCTAAAATATAAGGTATTCATACTCCTTTTGAGGAGGATCCTTACACCTATCATGTTCTGTGTAAACAAAACTAAGCTATACTACTTTTCTATGTGTTTACTTTCGGAAAATAAGTGTATCAATCAGGCTTGGAAAACCATACATCAAGACTCGTACACAATTGTTGCAACATTTGGAAGAACTAAAAAGAGATCAAATTTTACTATGAAACAAACTTAGAAATGCACTCCGGTAAAGTGCTTCTCAACAAAGGATCCTATTAACAAGCGACATATGTATTTCTCTACATCCCAGCTTTGCAATGTCTTTCTGCAGACATATGTACACTGCCTACATAAACAGACAACAACCAAAAGGTTTATAATTTATGGTACAAAATCACTGAACAAGGCTTCATACTCAGGTTTGTTGCCAGTTTATCTACTCCATGAGATTCAACGTCACATCCTCTGTGTTTCTTACTATCCTCATGATGCATTTGGGTTTGGTATATGATGTCTTGCTTCTCCATCCAAATGATACTGGATTCCAATGATCAACAACGAAAATAAATATTTAAGAAATATAAATTGGTCTGGTGTAAAGAGTGGACCAACAGAATCTACATAAACAGCCATGTCCATACATGATAATCTCGTTGAAGAAGAAAAAGCAGATGAAGTTCATAAGTATTCAGCACTGCCATAAAGCACCTAAGTTCACATGTTCCAAAATTAAGACTCTCATATACATTACTAAAGACTAGGAAAAAAATGATGGATGGAGTCGTTTCAAAATGCGATGCTATCCGTCGTTTTTATTATTTTTACAAAAAGCGACAATCAGTGACTCTATGTATGTCCGTCATTTTTTTGCGCCAAATATATATACTTAATAATTATTTATTTAATATACGTAGGGACGTCGTCCGTCGATATTAATTAAAAACTAATTATTTATAACGACAGCGTCCGTTAATTTATCAATTATTACTTTTAAAAAGCGATGGACGGCGTCGCTTAGTCCGCCGCTTTTTGGTCAAACATTTTTAAAAAAGCGACGTCGTCCATCGCTTTTCTTAAAATATCTGAGAGACAGACACAAATTTCCTCGTTCTCTCTTTTCCTCTCTAGAAAAGGACGCAAACCACCCACACCACCGCCCTCATCCCTGTTGCGCCGACCTCGGCCCCTGCTGCCCATCCCCTCTCTCTTCTTATTAAATTAAGGTTAGGGTTTGTATTTATTTTAGTTTTTTTTCAATTTAAGTAATTTTTTAACTGTTAGTTAGTTTATTCTATTTAGTTTGTTGAATTTATGTTATTAACATAGTTAATTTGTATATTTGATTGTTACTTAATGAACGAAGTTATAATTTTGATTTTAAGGCTTTAATTTGAATTAGATTGTGAATTGGTATTTTGAGTTGAAATTGAAGTGTTTTTGAAGTTAGAACTAAGAAGTATGAACTAGTTGAATTTTTTAACTGACATATACTTGAATACAGAATGTTTGAAAGTTGAACTTAAATTTTTTTTGGATCGTATGATTATTGAAGTTTAGAACTAATTAGAACTTGAAACTAATTAGATATTCAATGTCATGAACTTGAATTTTAGGATTTTTAAAGTTGAACTTAGAAGTTTTTTTAGTTTGTATAAATTTTGAATTTTAGACTTTAGAACTTCATGAACTTGAACTTTAGATGCTTGAATTTTAGGATTTTTGAACTTTAATTATATTAATAAGTTCAAGTATCTAATGACAAAAATCCTAAAATTCAAGTATCTAAAGTTCAAGTTCATGAAGTTCTAAAGTCAAAAGTTCAAAATTTATACAAACAAAAAAAATTCTAAGTTCAACTTCAAAAATTCTAAAATTCAAGTTTCATTACATTGATTATCTAACTTCTACTCTAAACTTCAATTCAACTTTCAAAGATACTATATTCAAGTATCTAGGTTAAAAAAATCAACTAGTTGTAACTTTTAATTACTTCTTAGTTATAACTTCCAACTTCAAAAACATTTCAATTCCAACTCAAAAATACTCAATTCACAATCTAATTAAAAAAGAACTCAATTCAAACTAAAGCCCTAAAATCAAAATTTTAACTTCATTCACTAACTAACAATCAAATATATAAACTATGTTAATAACATAAACTCAACAAACTAAATAGAATAAACAAACTAACAAATAAAAATTTACACAAATTGAAAAAAACTAAAATAAACACAAACTCTAACCTTAATTTAATAAGAAGAGAGAGAGGATGGGGCGGCAAGGGGCCGAGATTTGCGACAGCCAGCACAGTAGGGATGAGGGCGGCAGCACAGTGGTGGCAGTATGGGTGGTTTGTGTTTATTTCTAGAGAGAAGGAAGAGGAAAGGAGAGAATGAGGAAATTTGCGTCTATCTCCTAGATATTTTAAGAAAAGTGACTTATGATGTCGCTTTGTCTGCCGCTTTTTAAAAAATGTTTGACCAAAAAAGTGACGGACTTAAGCGCCGTCGGTCGCTTTTTAAAAATGTTAGTCAAAAAGTGACGAACTAGGCGACGTCGTCCGTCACTTTTTTTTAAAAAAAAATGATAAATTAAAATTATCTAAAAACGATAGACGATGTCGTTATTAATTAATTTATAAATAATTATTTTCAATTAAAAGCGACAGACGACGTTCCTACGCATATTACATTAATATATATATATATATATATATATATTTGGCACAAAAATCCACCAAAAAAAAAGCGAC
>JAJOOO010005066.1:0-18179 GCA_029582685.1 Solanum piurae
TTGCCCCTGAACTATATGAAATAGATCACTTATACCCTCCGTTACATTTTGGGATCAAAAATACCCCCGCCGTTATCCCAAGAGACCACAAATACCCCTCAAAAGTTAACTTCCAATTTTTTAATGACGTGGCAAGCCACTTGGGACTAATTCCTCCACCTAAGATGCCAACTAGGATTCCCACTAATTCATTCCCCAATCAATTCATCTTCCCAAATCAAACCTAATTTTGAGAGAAAAAAATCGAATCTTCTTTAGAGTCCGGAGCCTAAAGGGAAAAAAAAATTGTCAAAAATTCCAAAAGGGCACATCACTTTTTTTTCTAACCAAAAGGGCAAAATCGCTACTGACGCAGCGATTTTCCTCTGATAAAATGACGAAAAATCGCTGCCCTAGCAGCGATTTCACCTAAAAACTTTTTTTCTTTTTTTTTTATTAAAAATCGCTGTTAGGGCAAAGATTTTGTAAAAAAACACTTTTTTTTTAATTAAAAATCGCTGCCACAGCAGCGATTTTGTTAAATTTTTTTTTAAAAAATTAAAAATCGCAGCCATTGTAATTTTATTTTTATTTTTTTTGCTGTGGCAACGATTTTAAGTCAGAGTTTTTTTTTCCCTTACACATCGCTTCAGGGGCAGCGTTTTTCATGCCTAGTGCTATTATTTTCATGCCTATTATTAATTATTAATAATATAAAAATGATAAACAAGACGACAGTATACTCAATAAAATTGTTGAAGCATGAGGAAAATTGAATTATATATCATAAATAATAATAAAAGAATATTAAATTAAAAAAAAACTTTTTTAAAAAAATATTCTTAACCAAAATCCAAAATCGCTGCTATAGCAGCGATTTTTATTTTGTCAGAAGCCCTTTTGGTTAATTTTTTTTTGATGTGCCGTTTTTGTTTTTTTAAAGAAAAAAGCAGCGATTTTTAATTTTTTTTAAAAAATCTTTACAAAATCGCAGCGATTTTTAATTTTTTAAAAAAAATATCTTTACAAAATCGATGCTGTGGCAGCGATTTTTAATATTTTTTTTTTTGGGCAGCGATTTTTAATAAAAAAAAAGAAAAAAAGTTTTTAGGCGAAATCGCTGCTAGGGCAGCGATTTTTCGTCATTTTATCAGAGGAAAATCGCTGTGTCAGTAGCGATTTTGCCCTTTTGGTTAGAAAAAAAAATGATGTGCCCTTTTGGAATTTTTGACAATTTTTTTTTCCCTTTAGGCTCCGGACTCTAAAGAAGATTCGATTTTTTTCCCCTCAAAATTAGGTTTGATTTGGGAAGATGAATTGATTGGGGAATGAATTAGTGGGAATCCTAGTTGGCATCTTAGGTGGAGGAATTAGTCCCAAGTGGCTTGCCACGTCATTAAAAAATTGGAAGTTAACTTTTGAGGGGTATTTGTGGTCTCTTGGAATAACGGCAGGGGTATTTTTGATCCCAAAATGTAACGGAGGGTATAAGTGATCTATTTCATATAGTTCAGGGGCAATTTTGACCCTTTTCCGTAAAAAATATAGTAACATATTTTAAGTGACAGATACTTGAAAATATGCAAACAAGTTTAAAACTGTTGATATGAGTTTCCCTCCAAATCCGACAAACTCAGGCAACCCGGAAAAACGAATCGGGTGAATCAGATTGAATTAGGGGAGACAGAACCAGAAGAGTTTGAAAAAGGAGGGAAGCAAGTGAGTGAAGCAAAGAGTCCATGGCGAATCTGTCTAGTTTAGTTCACGAACTTCGAGAACGCATAGCAGCTTCATCATCCACACCTCCAAACATCCGAAACGACGACGCATTGGAGGTCCGATTTCGTGCCGTACTTCCCAATCTTCTTAATGCATATGTCGTTCCGTCTGCATCAGGTCTCTCTTTTTCTTCTAGAATTTTCTCTTGCTACTCTATATGTATGTATCTGTAAGTAATTTTGATTTTTCCTTTTTGTTTGAATATCTTGTAGCGAATGAGAGAGAGGTTTTTGCAGTGCTAAAGCTCATAGCACATACCGCTAAGAACTTTCCTGGAGTATTTTATCATGGCAAGGCTGGTGCTGTCCTTCCGGTGATAGGACGCATATTGCCATTTTTGGCAGAGCCTGCTTTCTGGTGAGTTGCTTTGAAACATTACATTTTCATATTTGAGTAGCTGGAGATGTTAGGTTTGAATAGTGACTATAACTCTGAACGCATTTGCCCCAGCCTTGATTGGAGGCGACTATGTTCTTGTGGTATTGGAAGGTTGCCAAGTGAATTAGTGGAGGGATGCCCAAGCTGGTCTGGACATAACTGATAGGAAAGAGCTTACTTGAGTTTGTTAGTCTTGCCTTGTGATAAACTCTTAATATATATTGCTAAGAAACACGTAGCCTCTTTTGTCATTGGAATTTGGATCTTTGATGAGAGCCATTTTTCCTTTCTTGCATATTTCAACTGAAGACATAGGGGTTAGAAATTCTCACTTGAATCTGTTAGTCAGGCCTTTAGATATTAGAGCTTTAGTTATCTGCTACTAAAGAAACACGTAGAATGGTAGAAGTGCTGTTAGCCTCTTTGCTCAGTGGAGTTCCGACCCTTGATGAGAGTGATGAGAGCCTATTTGTCTCTTTTTGCATGTATCAAGATGCTGACGAGATAAGGAGTTTGAATTGAAATTTTATGAGAGTTACCTCAGATTAATTTCATGTAGCTAAGAGTAACAGCCCATTCTGATTTTTCCAGCTCCAGACATGCAGTGATTATTGAAACAGTTGGAGCCCTATTATCTACACTTCGTACCGGAGATCGAGATGCTTATCGACAATTCTTTATGGACACTTTATTGGTGGTTGAAGGTACACAGTGAAATTGTTTTCAAATAGTTCCAGTAGATCCATGAATTGCAATGTGGATTGGTGGTAGACAATCAAACAAAAGTTTCAGTGTGACTAGAGTCAGCAAATTGCTAAAGTAGTACCTTTGGGGGATAAACTATTCATATGTACATTAAGATTATTTCGATCAGGATAATGGGAGCTTAAAGAAACACATCAATGCAAATAATGACTGATGAGGAATGCCAGATAACATGGGAAGAGATTAGTCAAACAATGTTTTTACTTGTCTAAGATAGAGTTGAAATGGAAACAAAAAAGTAGATTACTAAATGATTTTTTTATTTGGCTTCTATCATAATTTAATGAGATGCGTGTTTTACGTTTCTGGATTATGATTATGCTCCAACTGTCATGAAATTTCTCTAGAATTTCACTTGCACAACAAATATGTTGATGTTATGGCAGGCAGCTTTCCTCCTCATTTGATTTCTATTACCAGATGACTTGTTTTTTCTTCATATAGATCTTCTTCATGTTGCTTCACTATGTGATAAACAAAGCTCTACAGAATCACAAGAAGTATCTTTGAGGTGTTTCAGCGTATCATTCGGTGGAGGTTGGAGCAACCATGAAACAACGATATTAAGTGATCTCCCCTTGTGTTGTAAACCTTCCGATGGCAATGGCATTCTGATTAATGTCAAAGGCAAAGAAAGGTGGCAGCCTTTTGCTTCTTCTTCCATCAAGATTCTCTGTAAATGTTTAACTGAAGGAACTCTATATGTTGAAGGACTCCTTGAGACCTCATCTGTTTTGTCTGCATGTACACTTCTGTGTTTCGGAGATGTTGATGTGCACATGGTTAGTACTTCCATAGCAAGCTATCTTGCTATCTTCATAACATGCTTTGTAGTTATTCATAGCTTGAGCCTTATTCTCTGTTCTTTGCTGTTTTAGTCTGATATTTTCCTTGTCAAAATTTCAATCAAGGCATGTTTTGACTTTCTACGAATCACTGGAGCAGCTATGAATCCTGAAATCATTCCTGCTGAGAGATTGATTCAATTGATTACGGCCATATTACGCGGAGATGAGGCTGGGCTTCCTGTCTTCAGGTACCGTTACTTAACTTTGACTTTGGAGTTCTGACGCTGCAGGGGAAAAGGGCGAACCTCCTCTAAATTTTGAGTAACATTGCTATTCCTCTCCTCCGCATTTGGTTTAGTGAATATGGATACCAGCAAAACGTGCCACTTATGTTGAAAAAAAAAGGAAAGGAAGGAGATGCGCCAATTTGATTTCTGTGCTTAGTACAAATTCAAAATCCTTTTGTGTATTTTTTTCCCATTCAATCCAGGGATATAGGATATTTGTTTTGCTAGTTTGTGCACTTAAGCATATGAGAAGTGTTTCTTGATCTAGGTTGAGGTTATTATCCGACACACTTTTTTTTTTGAAACTGGTAACTTTTTTTATTCCTCAGCATTAAGGGCTATGCTGACCACCTCCAAAAACTCTTACAAGAAAGGAAAAGACTAAAAGAAATACTTACAGAGAACCTATGAAGTCCACTAATTGGAACTCCTCTTCTATATCTTGTTCTTTACACCAAAAGCCTAGAGTAGTAATTACTTTCCATTTGATCTTCTGTATTGTACATTCCTTTCCTTAAAAAAATACTCTGATTCCTTTCTTTCCATAGAATCCACCAGATACATGCTGGAACTGTTCTCTACCATCTTTTCTGACTCTTGCTGCCTCCCCTTTTGATCCAGCAGCTAAGGAGGTCAGAAGTGTGTTCTGGCATAGTCCAATATTCATTGGCTATGCTTGTAAACAGAGCCCATACTTGAGCAATTACCTTACAATGCATGAATAGATGTTTGTTAAGTCTCCAGAGCCTCTTTACAGAGGAGGCATTTGGATACTATGTTGATGCCCCTCTTCTGCATTGCCTTATGAGTCGCATATTTTTTCTTAGCAACCAACCAAGTGAAGCACTTCACCTTAGCATGAGCCACACTTTTCCATAGCAACACACTTTAGCAATCACATAGCAACTTCATGGAAACTTCTTCCAGAAATGGTTAAGAACATCTCTTAAATTTGCAGTAGAAATGGTTATGGCTCCAAGCATTTAAGACTTAAATCCCATTTGCTTTGTTTATTCTAAATCTCTCCTTGCTTGATTGTTTGCGTCTGCACATAATCCCTTGTTTCACTGCAGCAATACAGCTTATGATTCGTCCATTGGCGGATGCCTTCATGTATTATACACCAATTGTCCTGATGACATCGTTAGATCGACATCTGCTGATTTAGTAAATATCTTTCCCCATTCGTTGCTTAAAACAAGAAGTCTTGACCTGAAGGTGCACTGAACCTTCTTCCTTCTTCCTTCTTCCTTCTGTTTGTATATCTGTCTTTAGCAAGCAAACTTCTTCTCTGTATAGTCACAGTCTAAATCAATTGATTTTTGCCCTCTGATTTTATTGTTTTAATAGTTAAAAACCTTTTTCAGGATGCTCTATGTCTTGCCTATACTCGTATTGCAAAGAGTTGTCCTCCTCATATCTGGAGACCTGAATCTCTTATACATTTGCTTTACTCACCCACACCCATCATGCCTTTAATTGAGTGCTTTCAAGTGGCTTTATCTAGGATCTTTCCTGATCTTACTAGAGGTGAAAGTGTTAATAATGGTGGAAAAGGTTTATCTGACGTGCATGAGAATCCAAGGGCTGCAGAGAAAAGACCAGGTGAAGACCTGGAGAGTTCAAATGCCAAACATCAGAAAATTGATGATGAAAATCGATATTCCAGTATGAAATATGAAGATGTGATTAGCTATGGATTTGGCTCTTTGGGGGAGAAACAATATGCTGATCATATGCATAACTCATTGACTCTGTTTATTAAACTTCTAAAGCCTCCTAGTCAGGAATCCAGTTCTTTGGGCCCAGAAATTGCATTGACAGCTCTTAGTACACTCTGTATTGCTTTCTGTAGATATCCTCAAGCGGAACTTTCAATTCAAATATTCCTCCAGATGTATGAATGGATCCCTTGGGTGTGTGAAGAGGTTGGTGGTCAGTTATGCATGTTCATTTGAATTTTGCACTCCTACGTCCCTATAATTATGGTCATTGTCATGCAGGCAAATCAGAAATTTCCAAACCCTATTGATTTACATTTCTTTTTAGAAGCAATTCACAACCTATTGATCATAGCAGGTAAATGCTAGATCTATGCTAATTCATTCAGCACTTCCCGTAACTTTTCATTGTTTATAATCTATCAGGAAAAAAAATTTCATTGCCTCTAAAACCAAGGTCGAGTGAAGAAATAAGAGTTCCAACATATTTTGTTAACAACTTCATGTCTATTCAATTTGTTACTCTATGTCTCTGTGAGTCAATCATTTGCCCTAATTGGCTATTTTGATTGATGTGGTTCTGTTAGTTTGTACTGGTATTCAAATTCTGGGAAATTGGAATGACTGACATTTTTTGACTTGCTTGCTCTTTCGATGCTGATATTTCTCGAAGATGACATATCATCGTTTGTTGGTTATTAAGGCAGCAGCATATTTTGCACTAATTCTTTAACTTCTGCCAGAACAAATATTACTGCCCAGTCCAAATTCTAAAGCAATATCATCCCTGTGAAGCAATTGCAGTGGGTATCAGTTTTTAATTTAGGTCGTGACATCTTGACTGTTTGCAGATAAGAGTTATCGGTTTAGTATGTGATAATTCTTTCCCGTTGCTTCTTCTCATTGTGTTCCATTTATTGAATTAGCTAGTGCTACTGCACATATCAACATAAGTGGTCAATATGGTCATTATCAACATAACTGGGGATACCTTTGTTTTCTAAATGTGAATTGTTGCAGCTGAAATCTACTTGCTTTGTTTCATAGCAATTAAATTTGTATGGCTATTTGTGATATCCACTAAGAAGGTGTGTCTGAGTCAATGAAAAGATAAGTATCAACCTTCCATTAACTGCATTTTTACTTTCTTTGTTTTGTTTGTCTTCCCTTTTTAATATGTAAAATCTATTTAGGCTCCCTTCCCAGTGAGAGTGAATATTTCAAGACCAAGGGTGGCAACTTAGCACTTATGCAATCATTGCTAAGGCATCCATGGACCAGATCTCAATATACTGATACCTACTCATCATCGAAGGCAAAGATCCTTTCTCTGTGTGTGCTGTCTAAAATTGGGCCTTTACTGCAAGGTGGAAATGATCTTGATATATTGGACTTGGGACTCCATGATACCGCCGAGGATGTTAAAATTGAAGCTGTCATTTCCATGCCAGTGATATTAATGTGGTCTGGTTTTGGTTTACTGAATCACATTTTCAAGAGGCTTGAGTAAGTGAGAAAAAGCTCTTTATTTTATTTTTTAATGTATATTTGTATGAACAAGACTGCTCTATATAACAGTCAAAAGTGGTCTTTTAATTTGTAAGTTATATGTTGTCACGTGGTTTCGTACTTATCTGCTCATATCAAATTTGACATATGAGCTTATGCATATGGATGTGAGAATAAAGTTGGAGTATTTCATAAATTTTCTGCTCTCCGTCTCTATAATGTCAAGCAATCTTGCCATATCATTAATGTATTAGTTGTTTTTATATTGGTTTGCAGGATCCTGGAGAAAGAGGCACATGGTCGAATTAACAAAGTAATCCCGGGGTGTCTTGGTTATTTGGCGTGCCTTTATGGATCCTGTACAACTGGTGTACTAAGGAAAGGCCAATGCAAATTTTACTTGCCAAAGGGTAATATAAGACTAAATATGACAATGGATGACCTTGTGGGAGGATTTTGGTGTTCAAAGTGTGACATGCATGCTGGACTTGTAAACCGATCAAATTCAACTGTTTTGCATCTTCCTGACATACACAAGAAAGAGCCTACTACAGACCATGATTATGTTCATTTACAATCCATCTTCTTCCGTCTTCTTTTTGATGAATCATCTGAAGATGTTCAATTAGCTTGTGTAGGCGTGCTTCAGAGAATACTCCTCCATGGAACTGAAAGTATTCTTCTTAAAACAAGATCTGAATGGTTAAAATGTGTTGATTTCCTACTACTTCACGGGAAAAAGGCCATTCGAGAATCCTTTTCTAAACAGATTAGTTTCTTCATTGAGGAACCTATTCTGAATTGTTTGTTCTTGGATGAGGATGGCCACGAGGCTGCTAACAGACCCAAAGAACAGAAGTTCATAGGAAAAATAAAATACGCTATGGAAACAGCGGATGATCCTCTGGTTTTCGCAACTCTTCTAGAAGCTACAGCTGAGATTATGAAAGTGGTTGATGTGCAGAGTCAGTCTTTTATGTTCTCTCTTCTTTTATTGATTGATCAGCTTGATAGTCCCCATGTGACAGTTAGAATAATTGCATCAAGGTTGATAATAAAGTCTTGCTACTTTCATCTTAGAGGAGGATTTGAATTAATCCTGTCTCGATATCTTCATATTCGAAATGACTTATTTGATTACCTGTCTATAAGGCTTGCTAGCCGACCAAAAATGGTTGAAGAGTTTGCGGCAGCTATTCTTGGCACTGATACTGAGGAACTTGTCAAGAGAATGGTTCCCGTTGTCCTCCCAAAGTTGGTTGTTACTCAGCAGGATAATCAACAAGCAATTTTCACTTTATATGAGCTCGCTAAGTGCTTAAATACAGATATGGTGCAACTAATTGTTAATTGGTTACCTAAAGTACTTGCGTATGCTCTTCATCAAGCCGATGGCCAAGAATTGCTCTCTGTTCTGCAGTTCTACCACGAGCAGACTGGTTCTGACAAACAGGAAATTTTTGCTGCTGCACTTCCTGCTCTTTTGGATGAACTTGTATGCTTCACAGATGAGGATGAGTCAATGAAGATAAGTAAAAGGTAATATAGCTTCAGAAATCACAAAGAAGCTTACATTGTTGAGTTTCTTGAAGCATAAATTCTAGTTTCTGCTTAAGAGACAGTTTTTGGCCTTTGTTCTTTATTTCTCAATTTTTTCTATTTTGCTGTTCTTTTTCTTTATTTCACTTATTTTAGCTTTTCTCTCGGGGTGGCGGGAGCAGCTGAGGTGAGGTAGGATTAGTTCTGAACTTTTACCTTTTTCTAGTGGGTTATTCTTTCTGGAGATGGAATCAAAAATTGATAGTATCTAAAGCAGGTAGAGGTCCTAGTTTCTAGTATTACTATCATGATGTCATTAGTTAATTGCACTATGCCATTCTGCTTGGCCCCCCAAAAGGAATTGAGTTGCAAATGATGGATGATGTTAAAGACGGATTTACAGCTCCTTCCTGACTACTTCTTCCTCTTTCGATTTGTGCCTTTGGGGTCGTGTGTGGCGTGGGGGTAAAGAAAGTAAGGATATAACTAACAAAACCAGCAGTTGAGGTAGTGCTTGTTATTTCTGATGTTAAAATCAAAGGGAACTAGTAAAGTCTAGCAACATATGTACAATCATTTACGATTATAACATCTACAGTACACGGAAAAAAGAAGAGTTGTTCAACATTTTAGTTTAAATATTTGCTTTGATCAGCTACTCTCAAGGCACCTCTGGTTCCTTTACCTGCATAAATCCCAAAGATGCAGAGTTGCCCAGTATGCAATATCTTTCAAATGGACTTTCTGGATCTAGGAATAGCTTGCTGTATCCCAGAAATAGTTAACAACATATCCCACAACCCATTGCCACCATGTAATGTAAGGAAAGATGATTATGATCCTCCAATTAACGTAAGAAACATCTTCTTCACGACATAAACCCCTTTTCAACAGCTCTATTTCTCTAGAAAAAAAGCCAAGACCAAGGCTTAGAGAAACTCTTCATTTTAAGCAAGTTCTGATAACAAGCCTTAAAACTATGTTCCCTCTTCTGTCACCTTTTGTTTTAGTAGAATCAGCCTTTGAGAAACCTTCTGGTCCATTTTCTGTTGCAAAGAAGTCAGACTCTCAAGCTCCTTATCTTGACGGCAGCTGCTGAAAGTGACTTTCCAGATTCCATCTGTTCTGTTGGGATATAATAGTGTCTGGATAAGTGGAAAATATGAAAAGATCATGAAATTACTTCTTCCTACATAGGAATGTGACCGAGCAAGTATCTTTCCAAAATTGTCTTTTTTCCATCTCCCTATTCAAGGTATACGTCTGTTCGGAAATCTTCCCATAAATTCCTGATAACTCCCACTCTATATGTGCTAGAAACAACTTCAGTGCACTATATGTAGCATCCGTAACCTTTCTCCACTAGGCACAAGGCATCTTATTCATTTACAAAAATACTATCAAGATTATTTAAAATGAAAAGTAGCTAACTGTATCCCAGAAGTCATGAAAATTACCGTCAGCTTTACATTGTATGAATGATGTTGCTAATTTCACAGGTTAATGAAGGTGCCTCAGGTGATAAAAGAAGTTTCTGGGATTCTAACTGGTGAAGAAGATATTCCTGCGTTTTTAAGGAATCATTTTGTTGGTCTCCTAAACAGCATTGATAGGAAAATGCTGCATGCTGAGGATATATCACTGCAAAGACAAGCTATCAAGCGAATTGAGATGCTGATAAGTATGATGGGTTCCCATCTTAGCACTTACGTACCAAAACTTATGGTTCTTCTCATGCAGGCTATTAATAAGGAATCACTTCAGGGCGATGGTCTTTCTGTTTTACATTTTTTCATCAAGCAGATAGCACAGATATCACCATCTAGCACGAAGCACGTGATTTCTCAAGTTTTTGCAGCTCTGGTTCCCTTCCTGGAGAGAGAAAGTGAAAGTTCCTCCTCTCATTTGAATAAAATTGTGGAGATCTTGGAAGAACTCGTACTTCAGAATAAATCAATTCTAAAGGAACACATTGGGGAGTTTCCTCCTTTGCCTTCTATTCCTGCTTTAGATAGGGTGAACAGAATGATAAGTGCAGGACGTGGTATGATGACCTTGAATGATCAGTTGCGGGATATTATTGATGGTTTGGATCATGAAAATTTGAATGTCAGGTATATGGTTGCATCTGAGTTGAGTAAATTACTCAATCTTAGGAGGGAGGATATCATGGCTTTAATTACTAAGGTAGGAGATGCAAACATGGATGTAATGAGTGCTTTGATCACATCTTTGCTTAGAGGATGTGCAGAGCAATCAAGAACAATGGTTGGTCAGCGTCTGAAGTTGATATGTGCAGATTGTCTTGGAGCACTTGGTGCAATAGATCCTTCAAAAGTCAAGGGATTTTCAAGCATGCGGTTCCAAATTGCTTGTTCAGATGATGATTTAATTTTTGAGTTGATTCATAAGCATCTGGCCCGGTCTTTCAGGGCTGCTCCTGACACCATTATTCAAGATTCTGCAGCCTTGGCGATTCAGGAACTACTAAAGATTGCAGGCTGTGAGGCATCTCTTGATGACAATGTTGTAGCTTCTACCTCACAGACAAGAGGGAAACGACTGGTGAAGTTGCCTGTATCCGTGGTGGATGGTAAGTACACTGAATTGCAGGGAAGGGGTCAGAGATTGTGGAATCGTTTCTCTAGTTACATGAAGGAGATTATAGCCCCTTGCTTAACCTCCAGATTTCAGCTTCCAAGTGTGTCAGAATCCACATCTTCTGGTCCAATCTATCGCCCTTCAATGTCATTTAGAAGATGGATATTTTTCTGGATTAGGAAACTGACTGCACATGCAACAGGTTCTCGAGCAAGTATTTTCTATGCCTGTCGTGGTATAGTCCGTCATGATATGCAAATAGCAATGTATCTTCTTCCATATTTGGTCCTCAATGCAGTATGTGATGGTACTGAAGAGGCACGCTGTGGCATAACAGAGGAGATTTTGTCTGTTCTGAATGCTGCTGCATCAGAGAATAGCACTGATGTTGTTAAAGGTATAAGTTCAGGGCACAACGAAGTTTGCATTCAAGCTGTATTCACTCTTCTTGATAATCTTGGTCAATGGGTGGATGATGTACAACAGGAACTTTCACTTTCCCAGTCTATTCAAACTTCCAGTTCGAGGCAACAAGCTCTCAAGTCGAAGGAAAAGACCATCAATCTGTCAAGTGATTCTGACCAGGTGCTTATTCAATGTAAACATGTTTCAGAACTCTTGGCTGCAATTCATAAAATGACTCTTGCAAGGGCATCTTTCAGATGCCAAGCTTATGCAAGGTCCCTTTTGTACTTTGAATCTCATGTGCGGGAGAAGTCAGGATCATTTAATCCTGCCTCTGAGAAGAGTGGCCTCTTTGAGGATGAAGACATCTCATTTCTGATGGAAATATATAGTGGGTTGGATGAGCCAGATGGCTTATGTGGATTTGCTTCCTTACGCAAGTCAAAGAGCTTGCAAGATCATCTATTGATAAATAAGAAGGCAGGAAACTGGGCCGAAGTATTGACTTCTTGTGAGCAGGCTTTGCAGATGGAACCAACTTCTGTCCAGAGACATTCAGATGTTGTCAACTGCTTGCTAAACATGTGTCATTTGCAGGCCACAGTCACCCATGTTGATGGATTAATATCTAGAATACCTAAATACCAGAAAACTTGGTGTATGCAAGGTATTCAGGCTGCATGGAGGCTTGGAAGGTGGGACTTGATGGATGAATACCTTAATGGGGCTGATGAAGAAGGTTTAGTATGTAGCAGTTCTGAGAGTAATGCTTTATTTGACATGGATGTCGCTAAGATTCTTCAAGCAATAATGAAGAGAGATCAGTTCTCCGTTGCTAAGAAAATTACTTTGTCGAAACAAGCTCTGATTGCTCCTTTGGCTGCTGCGGGCATGGATTCTTATGCTAGAGCTTACCCCTTTGTAGTCAAGCTCCACATGCTGCGGGAGTTAGAGGATTATAGCTCACTCCTTGGTGGTGAGTCTTTCTTAGAAAAATCATTTGTACTATGTGATTCAGATTTCTCAAAACTAATGGAAAGCTGGGAAGATCGGCTCAAACTCACTCAACCATCTCTCTGGGCTAGGGAACCACTCTTGGCTTTTCGGAGATTAGTTTTTGGTGCAAGTGGTCTTAATGCTCAAGTTGGGGAGTGCTGGATTCAATATGCAAAGCTCTGTCGTTCTGCTGGTCATTACGAGACAGCAAGTCGAGCAATTCTAGAAGCCAAGGCCTCAGGTGCATCTAATGTTCACATGGAAAAGGCTAAGCTTCTGTGGAGCACCAGACGAGCTGATGGTGCCATTGCTGAGCTGCAACAGACCCTTCTGAATATGCCTGTTGAGGTTGTAGGCTCTGCAGCAATATCATCAATCACTAGCCTCTCATTGGTTCCATTGAACCCACAACCTCTAATTTGTGGTACTCAGTCTTCCAACGAGAATAGAGGCGTTGCCAAAACTCTCCTACTCTATTCAAGGTGGATACATTACACTGGTCAAAAGCAGAAGGAAGATGTGATTAGTCTGTACTCTAGGGTGAAGGAATTACAGCCCAAGTGGGAAAAAGGATACTTTTACTTGGCAAAATACTGTGATGAACTACTTGTTGATGCTCGAAAACGGCAGGATGATAAAGAGACGTGTTCAAAAGCAGTCCCAACGAATTCGGCCCTTGTTACTGCCACCAATATGAACACTGAGAGAAGTTGGTGGTCATATCTTCCTGATGTGCTCTTATTTTATGCAAAGGGCCTTCACAGGGGTCATAGGAATCTTTTCCAAGCCCTTCCTAGATTGTTGACACTGTGGTTTGATTTTGGTAGCGTTTATCATATAAGCAGCTCTCGAGCCAATAAAGAGTTAAAAACAATCCATGGGAAGGTGGTGTACACATATATGCTTTCTTTTGTGTTGTGATGCTGATATCTTTGGATTCTATTCTTAACTCTTCCTCATTTGCAGGTTTTGAGTATCATGCGAGGTTGTTTAAATGATTTTCCAACATATCAGTGGCTAACTGTTCTCCCTCAACTGGTTTCCAGAATTTGCCATCAGAATGAAGAAATTGTTCGGTTGGTGAAATACATAATAACAAGTGTTCTCCAGAAATACCCTCAACAGGCCCTTTGGACAATGGCAGCTGTTACAAAATCTACGGTTCCTTCAAGAAGGGAGGCTGCTGCAGAGATTATAAATGCTGCAAGAAGAAAATCCAATGAAGCAAGTGTCAGTTCTTTATTTGCTCAGTTTGCTATGCTCATTGATCATCTAATCAAGCTATGTTTCCATCCTGGTCAAACAAAGGCAAGAACAATCAACATTTCAACTGAATTTAGTGCTTTGAAGCGGATGATGCCAGTGGAAATCATAATGCCAACCCAACAGTCCCTTACTGTCAATCTACCTACATATGATGTGAATACACCTGAGAACATTACATCTGAAATCTTCTATTCAGCAGACCTTCCTACAATTACAGGAATTGCAGATGAGGCTGATATTCTTTCCTCGCTTCAGAGACCAAAGAAAGTAAGGCCTTCTCTTCTTGATTCCTTTACATCTAATTTTCTCTGACGATATTCTTCCTTCTAAGAAATTTCAATGTTCTATCTACTTTCATTCCAAAAATCCATAAGAGAGACATTTGTAGTTTATGTTTGTTCTCAACTTTGCTTTCGAAGCTTATTAGATTCCTTACCTTCCAGTCTGGAGGACTTCACATCGGAAAAGGGAAGCTTGGTGCACTAAGCTCCTGCTATGCGCAGGGTCCGGGGAAGGGCTGAACAACAAGGGTCTATTGTATGCAGTCTTACCCTGCATTTCTGCAAGAGGCTGCATGGTAAGGCTGTGTACAATAGATCCTTGTGGTCTGGCCCTTCCCCGGCCACCGTGCATTGTGGGAGCTTAGTGCACTGGGCTGCCCTTTTATGATGTGAAGTCTTCTAGACTGGAAACAGAGGAATCTAAGAAGCTTCGAAAGCAAAGTTGAGACATGCACAAACTACAAATTTCTCTCTTATGGCTTTTTGCTGATAATGTAAATGAAAGTAAGATAGAATATTGGAATTTCTTAGTCACTTTACATTGTGAAGATGATCACTACTGTTAGCACCACCTGGGTGCTGCTTTTTTCCAGTAATAAGATTCTTCACTTACCTATCAAAATAAAAAGTTTGCCAGTCTTCTTTAATGTTCTATTGTAATGCTTCAACCCCAACGAGTAATTTCTCTTTAATTATAGCTAACTTAGTATAAATACTTAATGTGATGCCCTATAAAGTTTATACACCAAAGCTGTTAGATAATAGCTAATAAAGTTTAAATTGGGTAAGGAGCTCATAAAGTCTCACATTTGTTTTCCATCTAATCAAGTCTAACAGTTGATATATACTATTTGTATCCTTTTGTTTATACCAAAAAGAAGAAACAGATATACTTTAGTTGATGCTTGGTCTCATGCTTCCTTAGCTATTTCTCTCCATAGCACCAAGAGTATGCCCTGTGGGGTTGTGCAGAGCATATATTATGAATAGGTGGATCTTTTTGCGAAGGCTCATTGTATTATGTTGTTCATATTTGAGCAAATCCTCCTTTTCCTTTTTTTTTTTTGTGTTTTGCAGATTATTCTTTTGGGAAGTGATGGAATTGAGCGCCCATTCCTTTGCAAACCCAAGGATGATCTCAGGAAAGATGCACGTATGATGGAATTCAATGCTATGGTTAATCGTCTGCTATCTAAGTGCTCTGAAAGTCGCAGGAGGAAGCTTTATATTCGCACATTTGCAGTGATACCACTGACAGAAGATTGTGGTATGGTTGAGTGGGTTCCTCATACCCGTGGGCTTCGACAAATACTCCAAGACATCTACATAAGCTGTGGAAAATTTGATAGACAGAAAACAAATCCTCAAGTTAAGCGTATTTATGATCAGTGCCTGGGTAAAATGCCAGAAGATGAAATGTTGAAGAACAAAATCCTTCCAATGTTCCCTCCAGCTTTCCATAAATGGTTCTTGAACATGTTTTCGGAACCAGCTGCTTGGTTCAGGGCTCGGGTTGCATATGCTCATACTACTGCTGTTTGGTCAATGGTTGGTCATATAGTGGGCCTTGGAGATAGGCATGGCGAAAATATCCTCTTTGATTCAACCACTGGTGACTGTGTTCATGTTGATTTCAGCTGTTTATTTGACAAAGGTTTGCAGTTAGAGAAACCTGAACTGGTGCCTTTCAGGCTAACACAGGTAAGAAGAAGAGAACAACGATCTTTTGCCATATTAGCATTGGTGAAAAGTTTGAAATTTATCTTGGTAATCAGATCGGATTTGAATTTGGTAGGAATATTCATGTTTTATGACTTACTCGTTACATTGACCACATGCAGAACATGATTGATGGCTTGGGCATTACTGGTTATGAAGGAATCTTCCTAAAGGTTTGCGAGATCACGCTTTCTGTATTACGGGCACATAGAGAGACACTAATGAGTGTCCTTGAAACTTTCATCCACGATCCTCTGGTGGAATGGACTAAATCTCATAAATCTAGTGGGGTGGAGGTCCAAAATCCTCATGCACAGGTTGGAGCTTTTATCACCTGTCCTTAATATTTGTGCTACAGTTTCCGTTATGCTTTTATCTCTGGTAAATGAATTAATGAGTTTTGATAGGCGAAATTGACTTTCGTTTCCTTTTGTATTGTGGGTAACATTCTTATACATTATCTTCCTAATGTATATGCAGTATGCATATGGTGTATATAGCTTTAGATTTCCTTAGTTATCTTTCGAAGTAGACTAGTTAGGAACTGAGTTTTTGTAAGATATCTGAATATGGATTGTGATACTTTTGTTAGAACCTGATGTGTAACCCACTGCAGAATCTGTTTTTTTGTTTTTGTTTTTATAGAAGTGCCTGCTAATGAAAAAAAAGAGGTTCATAAAACTGTACAAAAATGATCCTCATTTCCCTTAAAGGCTGTCATGTTTTTCTCTTTGAACAACTCGCATAAGCGCTGACAGGGAAATATCCCACGCCGTGCTTCATCCTTTGTCTTCTAAAGGCCCAGCTGAATCGAGCATCCATCACTGTAGCCGGCACATTATCCCAAACCATCTTAAAATCTTCTCCCACTAAAGTCGTGATGCTGCCGGACAATACAGAAGAAAGTGGTCCATGTCCTCCCACCACAGCCATCTTCTGCTAGTTAATCTAAGTGTTGTCCTTTTTGTGTTGAAGTTAGTAAGACAACAATTTCTTGTGGTGTGATGCCTTCAAAAGATGACAAGAAAAAACTGGGTTGAGTGGGCAAATTGCATTAGTTGCCTTAAGCACAAGGATTCTTTCTACTAAGTATTGCTCTAATTGTACTTTTCTCTTGTAATATTTTTGACATAACTGCTAAATTGATTTAGTTGAAATTTGCAGCGAGCAATCAGTAACATAGAAGCACGGTTGCAAGGAATTGTTGTTGGTGTTGGAGCTGCACCATCTTTGCCTCTTGCTGTGGAAGGGCAAGCTCGTCGTCTGATTGCTGAAGCTGTTTCACATAAAAATCTTGGCAAGATGTATATATGGTGGATGCCGTGGTTTTAAACCTCTGTGATGCCAATTATTTGCAAAACGTATATCTATTTTCTCCTTGAATTCTGCAAAATTAGTTAAAACCTGCAGCATCGAGTTCTGCAAAATTGGTTGTGACCTTGTCAGGCATCTCTGGGAAGATACAGTCTGTAAGTAAACCATTTACTTTTTTGAAAATAAAAAAAAGTACATGCTCTGCCCTTTCAAATGTTCTGTGTAGTGCTCTTCATGTCCATGTGGATCATTCAATGAGCATGTATGTGCATGAAATGATACATTTTGGAGGCACCTCACATTTTTATTTTTATTTTTTGTTGATGAAGTAAAAATGTAGTGCTTAGGATTTGAACAAAGACCTTAAGGTGAATTTTGAACCATCTGCTCACATGGTTCTATCAGCACTTTTGTACTTCCAGTTTTCACAAATCTGCTTGAGAATTTTTAGACTGCTTAACTTCTGGTTATCTGATTTTTGTTTGCACCTGTAATTGATCCGACTGATTGCTTTTGGGAGCTTTAACGGAAAGTTGAATTTTTCTACAGCCTAGTGTCTGAAAGTGAATGATCCAGCTCATTCAGTCACAAGTACAAAAAGTTCACACCCTAGGGCGTAAACATAACAAATTAGTTAAGAAACAAGATTTGGGACCACACATTTCAGTTATTTGAAGAGGAAGTGGTAATAGTTCTGCAGGAAGTGCTTGGAATTTGCATTTTTCGTTTTTATGCATTTGATCTAGTATAGCTTTATTATAGGTAACCTGCAATTAATGGATTTATGGTGCATTAGGTTGTTTGCGTGATTTACTACTATTTTTTTTTTTTTTTTGTGTGTGTGTGTGGGGG
>JAJOOO010005067.1:0-23436 GCA_029582685.1 Solanum piurae
CTTCCGCATCAGTTTATTATCTTTAGTATGCTCATGATCATGCCAGCAGGGTTAGCTTGGGATCACTTGTGGTCCTAGGTCCCGTGTCCGCGTCTCGGGGGTAGTCTCGGGGCGTGACACTTACACTCCAATCGAACCTTTTCAAACTACAACCTGAATGAAATCAGCCCAACCTAGCAATTCTACAATATACCGCTCACAAGGTCCAATATACACAGTTCAATCTTCACAATTCAACAATCAAATGAATCAGATTAGTCAATCTCAATGTCAAACAGCTCAGTTACATGTAACAAGTACATCAATCACAATTAACAAGTACGTCATGCATAAGCATCAAGTGATAATGATTAATCTCTTGCTCGAACCATTTTCCATCGGCACAATATCACTACCTGAAACCATTTTCCATTGGCTTTATATCAAATCACTAGCTGGAATCAATTTCCATCGACTTTATATCACTAGTTGAAACCAATTTCCATTGGCTTTATATCAAATCACTAGCCGGAAAATTTTTCCATCGACTTTATAAACACTTGCAGGAAATGACCTCGGTATCACAACACTCCCCGGCAAAGACCTTGGTATCATAACACTCGCCGAAAATACCTCGGCATCATAAATCATCACATGTCTCATCACGGTACTCACAATAAATGCATACGAGCAATATCACACCACACAGAAGAGACAACAATTCACACAATTCAAGTCCAACATTCATGTTTTCAAGCATTTCATCAATCAATCAACAAAGGTCACAATAAGGCATTTCACATCATCATGTTCATCACATAGACTTTTTTCATTTCACCCCTTTTTTATTCATTTGGATGTATCAAGTGGACAATTGAAACCCTTCACATCATACTCATTACTCCCAACACATAAACAACGAAGGAAGCACACATATTTTACTAGAATATAAAGTTTATGAAGTCACTTGCCTTAAAAATCAATCAACAATCACTCCAAAAGTTAAGTATTCCCCTTCCAAATCACTTTCAAAGACGCAATCCATGCACAAGCAAGTATTCACAATAAAGTTCTAGAAACAACAACACCCACATCAATCCTCCTTAAAAGTGGGTCAATCAACACAAAACTCAATTCTGAAAATAAGGTTTGAATCCAAAATTTAATGTTTCAAAACATTACTCAAGGCTTTAAGAACTCATTAGGGAAAATCATTTCGAAAAATGACTTCAAAATCACAATTTTATTGATTCATTAAGTTCTTGAAGATAACCCCAAATTTCTCATTTCAAAAGCTTGATTTGAACACATAAATCCATAAATAATAATGAGTAATTGAAAAATTAGAGTTAAGAATCATTACCCAAAAGATTTTCCTAAAAAATCTGGTCCAAATCGCCACCCCAAAGCTCCAAAAACTCAAAAATAGTAAAATGGAGCTTAACCCCAAAATTTGCAGGCTAAAACCCCTCCCAGATATCGTACAAGCGACAAGGGGATCGCTTAATCTAACCCCACAAAAAGTGCGGCGTTCACAAAAGTGAAGCCTCCGTCACTTAAGCGACATGTACTTTGCTTAAGCGGAGGTCGCTTAAGCGACAGAAGCTTCGCAAAAGTGAGACCTGCAGTACTAGAAAACACAACAAACTTTACAAGCATCAAAAGGACCATCAAGATTCGTTCAGAACCTCATACACACAAACCACATATGCAAATCAGTTATACTCGACGTTCCAGACACAATAGAATTGTCAAAACATGAATCTGAGGTCTTCTTGACCCGACATACATGAAAACCACAAGAAATTTACTCACACCTAAAAAGGCTAAAACAAGCTCGGGACCTCTTAAAAATCAACCAAGACCTCACCTAGGGCTAAAATTATCCCCCTGAATCCAACGCAACTCTCAAAATTTCAATCCGAGTATCTGGACCCCGAATATTGACCAAAGCCAACCCAATGGCTAAAATTCCATAATTACACAACTTGAGACCTCAAATCTCAAAAAGACTCGGAAACTGAAACTGACAATTCTCATGGATCAGAGTTCACATTTCGGGACTAATTGAAACAACATAATTTCATTCAAACACTCAAAACTCCAAAAGACACCGAAATTACTTTCTTAACAACCTAGCCTTTCAAACATAAAACTTACCAATTCTCAACTTTTAAAAGTTCAAAAACAACATTTCAAAATCAATCATAGAAGACCCAGGATCAATATCGGGAGGGAAAATGGTATTTCTATGGAAAAACAAAAAATAACTGATCGAATTATTACATTATGCACCACTTTAAACCATATTTGTCTTTGAACATAAAGCAAAAGAAAGTACTTGGAGCTTCGAAAAACTGAGGATATATGGAACGAATATCAGACTCTGTCTCCCAAGTCGTCTTACCGACTGAACTATGCTTCCATTGCACCTTCACTAAAGCAATCTCTTTGGTCCTAAATCCAAATGGCTATAGGTTCCTCCTCAAAAGATAATTCTGGACCCAACTCCACTTAATTAAGGGAAAGTACATGAGACTCATCCAAAACGTACTTCTGAATCATGGAAACATGAAATACGGGATGCACGACAAATAAACTAGGTGGAAAGGACAACTTATAGGCCACATCTCCCATACGACTCAAGATCTCAAAAGGTCCAATGATTCTAGGGCTAAGATTTCCCTTCTTTCCGAACCTCATCACACTTTTCATGGGTGACACTCGGAGCCATACATGATTACCCTATATGAATACTAGGGCTCGAACTTTCTGATCTGCATAACTCTTCTATCGACTCTGGGATGTCAACAGTCAACCCTGGATCATACAAACCTATTCTGTAGCATCTTTAAGCAAGTCTATATCTGATGAATCCATCTTAGTTGAATCAAACCATCCAATCAGAGATCTACACCGTCTACCATACAACACCTCAAAAGGGGCCATCTGTATATTGGAGTGATAATTGTTGTTATAGTTAAACTTTGCTAAGGGAAAATATTGATCCCATCTAGCACCAAAATCAATCACACAAGCTCGAAGCATGTCCTCCAACACCTGAATCGTCCACTCAGACTGACCATCTGTCTAAGGATGAAAAGTTGTACTCATATCTAACTGAGTACCCAAACCATGTTACAATGCCTTCCAGAAATTGGAAGTGAACAACAAACCCCAATCAGAGACAATAGAAACTGGGACTCCAAGAAATCACACAATCTGACTGATATAAAGCTCAGCTAACTTCTCCGTCATATACTTCACCCGAACTGGATGAAATGGGTGTGCTTGGTCAACCTATCAACAACCACCCACGGTGGTAGGTAGTCCCACAACAAAGTCCATAGTGATCCACTCCCACTTCCAAGTAGGAGTGCATTCTCTGAGATATACCTCCAGGCCGGCTGTGATAAAATTTGTAATATCCTTCTTCATACCACACCACTAAGAGTGCAAGATTAGATCATGATACATCTTTGTTGTACCCCAATGGATGGAATATCGAGAATAATGGGCCTCCTAAAAAATTAGTCTAATCAACTTATCCACCTTGGGCACACAAATCCTGCTTCCAATACGCAAGACACCATCAAAACCAGAGACATCCTCTTTGGCTTCACCTCTCATCACCTTGTCTCGAATAAGACATAGTTTCTTGTCATCGAACTCGTGTTTATGAATCTGCTCAACTAAGGAAGAACGAGCCTAAAAAAAAGCAATCAAGCCACCTGTCTCCTCAGAAATCTGTAACTGGACGAGATTGTTGACTAACCTCTGAACATGTCTAGCCAATGGTCTCTCTTCCACACTAATATCAGCAATATTTCCCATGCTAAAAGTCTTCCTACTCAAAGCATTGGCCACCACATTGGCCTTTCCTAGATGATACAAAATTATGATATCATAGTCATTCAGTAGTTCAAGCTATCTGTGATGCCTCAAGTTCAGATCTCCTTGACTGAAAATATACTGAAGACATTGATGGTCCATGAAGACCTCACAATGAACCCCATACATATAATGTCGTCATAGCTTTAACACAAATACTAAGGTTGCCAACTCCAAATCATGGGTGGGGTAATTCCTCTCATGGGTATTCAAGAATATGCATTCACCTTGCCTTTCTGCATAAAAACACCACCTAATCCGACTCTAGAAGCATCACAATACACGGTGAAGTCCATTCCCTCCTCGGGTAAGGTCAAAATAGGAGATGATGTCAACAAGGTCTTGAGCTTTTGAAAGTTCTCCTCACAATCATCAGAACACAGGAAATTCACACTTTGTTGAGTCAGTCTAGTCAAAGGGGATGCAATGGTATAGAAGCTCTGAACAAATCATCAATAATAGCCCCCAAGTCCGACGAAACTCCGAATCTTAGTAACCGATGTAGGTTTGGTCCAACCCCTCATTGCCTCAATCTTGGCTGGATCTACCCGAATACCCTCCTTGGACGTCACATGTCCCAAAAATGCCACAAAATCAAGCCAAAACTCATACTTTGAGAACTTGACATAAAGTTTCTTTTCCCTCAATCTCTGGAGTACAATCCTCAAATACCGATCATGATCCTCCTTAGTATTGGAGTACACCAAGATGTTGTCACTGAACACTATCACAAAAGAATCCTGATAAGATTGGAACACCCCGTTAATCAGCTCCATGAACGTTGCAGGGGCATTAGTCAAACCAAAAGACATCTCAAGAAACTCATAGTGCCCATAACGGGTCCTGAACGCTATCTTAGGGATAATTGATGCCCTAATCTTCAGTTGGTTATAACTAGATCATAAATCAATCTCAGAGAACAGAGATTCACCCTGAAGCTGATAAAATAAATCATTAATACGAGGAAGTGGATACTTGTTCTTCACTGTCACTTTGTTCAACTGTCGATACACATCCTCATGGATCCATCCTACTTCCTCAAAAACAACATAGGAGCATCCCATAGAGAAACGCTAGGGCAAATAAACCCCTTACTCAAAAAATCCTGTAACTGATCCTTCAATTCATTCAACTTAGTTGGATCCATATGATAAGGAGTAATAGAGATGGGCTTGGTGCCCGACTCTAAGTCAATAGCAAAAGCAATATCCTTATTCGGAGAAATACATGAAAAATTAGTAGGAAACACATCTAAAAACTCTCGAACCACATGCACAAAATCAATGGGAGATGGTTCAACACTAGTATCTCGAATGAAAGTCAAGTAGGACAAACACCCTTTATCAACCAATCTTTGAGCTTTAATGAAGGAGATAACTTTGCCAGGGTAAGAACTAGGGGTGTTCATGGTTCAGTTTAGATAGGTTATTAGTTAAAATCAAAACTAAACCAATTTAAATCGATTTTTAAATTTCTAAAACCAAATAAAAAAAGGAACCGCCGGTTTGGTTAGGTTTTTTCAGGTTTTTTCGGTTCGAAAGTAATAGGTTTGTTGAAGACATACGCATGTCGCTAGACACAAACACTTAGTACATGAATAATTCACAAATAAGCTATTACATGACCAAAGTGATTCATCCAATGTATCAAGTTTCAGAAACTAAAAAAACTCATTGTCAATAGCGTAAAGTTGATTCAATATTCTGGAGATCTCAACATCTTATTAATAGACTTTACAATAAAATTACACCTTAAAATATTGAGAAATTACTTCTAAAAAAAAACAACAACCAATATTTCATAGTCAAATTAATCAATTACCATCTTGTTTAGCTTGAGTTTTAAATTATTCAATGCTAGTTAGAAAATTGTATAAAGAACAGAGAAAGTGTGACCTTTAAAGTAATGAATATTGAGGGATTTAGACTTAAGATTTTATAGTTGGGCTAAAATTTAAGTGTTGGGCTTTAGAAAATAGTAAAATTAAAGACTTAAGTTAATTAAAATTTATCAAAATACTTGTATTTTATTTATAAATAATTATAAAATTTATATATATAACTTCTCGGTTCGGTTTGGTTATTTTTGCAGTTAATATTAGTAAAACCAAAACCAAACCAAATAGTATCGGTTTTCAAAATTTAAAATCGAACCTAACCAAATCAAACCAAATATCAGTTTTTTTAATCGGTTTGGTTCGGATTGCGGTTCGGTTTGGTTTTATAACCATAACCATGTACATCCCTAGTAAAAACCACTAGCATCCATCCACTCAACATTCGGTACACCCGGCATCGCTAAGGTCACAACCTTAGCATAATAATCAAGAATAACATGATGCAGAGAGAACCAATCCATACCCAAGATGATATCAAATTCTACCATCCCAAAAATGATCAAGTCTACCCAAGTATCATACCTGGCCAAAGAAACAAGACATGATCGATACACTCGATCCACCGCTAAAGATTTACCCACTGGTGTAGAAACATGAATAGACACATGCATTCAATCATACTACATATCAAGCCTAGCAACAAAATAGGTAGACACATATGAGAAAGTAGATCCCGGATCAAACAATACATATGAGGTCGATGGAAAACTAGGACGATACCTATGATCACAACATCAAAAATCTCCATCGAAGGCCTCCCTAGAAAAGCATAACACCGGCCCTCATAGCCACCTACAGTCTGATTAGAACCTCTAACTCTACCATACAAAGCTAGAGTACCCCTACTAGTAGTCCTGCCACCTCTACCAGTTTGACCTCTGCCTCGACCCTTTGCCGGAGGCGCTGAATCCCTAGTTGGAGCAGCTGAATAAGAATGCCAAGGTCTTGAATGAGTCTGAAGAGGACATTTTCGCATCATATGACCTGGATCCCCACAAGTATAACAAGATCTCGGCACAGATAAGTATTGTTGCCAACCATACAAACTACCATGGCCATTTCGGCCAGAACCATAAGATCCTCGAGTGAACTTCCCACTCTTAGTTGCTTGCATAAAAGCAGGAACCGGTCCACAACGCTGAAAAGTACTACTACCTCTATGTGAACCTCTACCTCCAAATGAGGCATCGGAAATCTGACCAAAAGAATGGGCCATCTTGGGATCCCCAAACTTCTCTAAAATCATTGACTCCGCTCCTTGGCGTTGCTCACAATGGATTGGAAGGAAGCCCCTTCTCTAGCTAGCCTGAACATATAGGATCTGACGGAGAAAGTTAACCTTCTCACAAACCTGTGAACTCTCTCTGATTGAGATGAACTCTAATTTTAGAAATTGAAAAACAACTAAAAAAGAATAAGGTAAGACATAGGAAGAATATTCGGTCGTTATTTCACCCACACAAGTTGGTGCTGGTATCAATCATACCCAACTTTGGAAAGTGCCGCTCAAAGGAAGCACGTGACGACTTAGTGAGTATATCAACAACTTGGTCAGCATGCAACATGTAAGTGTTTGACTTCAATATCTTTGTTTTGCACCTGATCCCACACAAAATGAAAGTCTATGGCACCATGCTTCATCCGACTATAAAAAACAGAATTGGCACAAATATATGTACAATTTTGGTATATAATTTGTATACGTTTTTAAGTGGAAACACATAACATGACCTTATATTCGAGGAGTATTCATCGAATGCAAGCATGATGAGTACACTAATATTAATCTTCGAAACTTCTTGCTTTTGATTACTTATTAGACTGTGTGTGAGTAGTTAGTTAGTTCTCCCACTAGGGAATATCTGGCGGCGGGTCAGGATAGTGACAGATACTATTTAGATTTTTCAATCAATTTATATAAGTTTACATATGTGAATATTCTTTATCATTATTTTAAAAGAACATGGTTACATATAATCTACGAATCAACAACGTACAAAAGTGTATTGAGTTCTTGTTTGGAAAAGATAAAGTTGCTTAGTCCCATTCTTTATAATTGTATCTCATACTGTCTAAAAGACTTCAAGTTTGAATGGTATACTATACTCATCAGGAAGCGTCACAACCACTCCCCGATTTGGATCTGCGGTATTAATTTGAGAAAAATTATTTGTTTTTTAACCTAGAGCAATTGGCTTACCTGTATCGATCACGCAAATATACATTACTTAAGTAGAGTCGAGTTTAAACTCTTTCCTACACTTTCGATAAGTTTTTCATAGTTGTAGTCGTACTAAAGTACCCTTGCCGGAAAATCCACTTTTGGGATGAAGAGAATCCCTAAATATATATGCTCTTTTCAGGATTGAAGTCCTTTGCTCTAACCAGCTGAGCTACCTCTAAGTTACACTATTTACAAATATCCCCAGGCAACTCAAACAAATCAACAGTTACACTATGTGGTACATGTAAACAACAAGAAAATATTTCAAAGCATCTAATCATTTATCCCCACTTGGGAAGGTAAGTACTATCCATTGTTAAAACATTTCCCCCCATCAACTACAAAAAGTGTACTCATATAATCAATTTTGTTAATGACAACATGAAATATTTGTCAAATTAAACAACGCAAGTTGGACTGGTTTTTGAAAGAAACTAAATTGAGAGAACAAAAAAGTTCTTAATTAAGAAAATAGTTGTTTGATATGAATCACATGAAGTAACAAAAATAAAGGTATAAAAGAAACTTACTCTTTCATTTTGATTATACCAACAACAAATGACCAGTGTCTCAAGATCCGATGAGCTCTGTAGATTAAAGTTCTAAATTCCAGGAAAATCCGATTGTATTATAAATATGTCTAGTTCTAAGAATCTTTGACTTGATGGTGGAGACCAGCGCTAGGGGTGTACATGACCAAGTTGGTTTGAATTTTTTTAAATATCAAATCAAATCATTTGTGTTGTATTTTTAAATTTATAAACCAAATCAAACTAATCAAATTCGGATTTTCAACCTCGAATTTTTCAAATTTTTTTTGGTTTTTGTTGGGTAAAACTCGTTTGCATAACTTAAAAGTATGATATGCATGTGTAAATAAAACCAAATTTTACATGTTTCATCCATTGCGAACTCTTTAGTACTGACCAACTTAGCTATCAGATTATAAGTACTGATGATTCAATAGTAAATGTCCTTATAAATTTTGGATAAGATTAAAAAAATTGGGAAGAAAAAGTAGAATATCCTCCTTCCCAGTAGAATATGTTTTTGACAAAAATTGGGATAAAATTTACATGATATAGGGTTCGGTTTGTTTTATATTTTTCTTTTAAAAATTAACTAACAATAAAATAATATAATTAAATATTAAATATATGAAAATTCAAAGAACATATTTTGTGATTTTATTCGCTTTCCTTGCAAAGAAAATAAAATAAAATATTATCAGTAAAATCTTTAAATTTTCAGTCGCATAACTACTATTTTCTTACAACAATGTTTTAAAAATTCGTTATACAACTATATACAAAGTTTTGATTTTTTCTTTCTATGACGAGGTTTAAAAACATGATATACAATATTATATACATAGTATATAAGACTATACAAAATTGTAAGAGGTATTTATACACTCATATACAATATTGACTATACAATATTATTTATATACTCATACACAATACTATACAATACTATACACTACTATACAAAATTTGACTTCGTTTTCTTCCTTGAATTCAAGCATTAGAACAATCCAAACAGCTCAAAAGTTATACCAAATCATCCTAAATTTTAAATTCAGAGGGTAATTAATGGTAGGAAAGTCACCACAATATTGCCTTTAGCTGCAACTAGAGGTGTCAAATGGGCGAGTTGAGTTGAAATTGAAGATATTAAAGTGGGTTGAAATAGAAATTGGGTCCTGACCCGCCCAAGTTTACTTTGGGCTCAAATGGGCTTAAAAATAGGTTGGGTCTTAACCCCTCAATTTGATCCGCATAATCTCAATAATTTTAATATATTGTTATTTAAGTTTTATAACCACAATTTGAATTTCAATTCAAGAAAAATTAAAAAAAGAAATTACAAATGGATAGATAAATCCTAAAAGATATAAAATAGATAGTAATTCATATCTTCAATATATGAATATTCATTACATCAATGCAAATAAAGAGTCATAAAACGGATTGAAATTGGAGATTAAATGTGGCTCAATTGAGGATTCTCTTTAAAGGGGTTAAAGCTTGACTGGGTTAAGATTGAACCAAATTCAAATTATTTTTAGCTCACCCTTAAAATTCTGAGCGGATTACCTATATTTGGGCTCATTTTTGACACCCTTAGCTGCAACTCAACAGTCGTAAAGAAAACTCGGTGGTTGATAATCTTCTATGTCAAAGATGAATGGTCGCCACAATATGTTTTCACGAATAACGTTTAGTTCGGCGGTATTTTTAATTTCAATTTTAATATTTTGCGATATGATTCGGTAACCATAGTTTGTGTCACTTCGATTTACATTTATTGAGATAATAAAAAAATATAACTTTGATTTTTTTTAAAAACATCTCAATCATATTAGACTAAAACTATCTTTGTTAAATAATTTCATAAAAGAATATTTCAATAACCATCTAAAATCTAACTTGGCAAATGTAGCTCCATGAGATCTAAAATACTTTTCAAATAACTTATTCCACTTTTCAAATGGCATAGTACATAAACATGATCCTTAACTTGGTGTCAACTGATAACTATAACCTTTAACTTTGGGTGTGCACAAGTAGAAACTTAAACTTGTATAAAATTGAACAAATAAACACATTCATCCTGCATGGCACCCTACATGACAATTTTGTGTCCTACGTGGCGTCTTATGTGTAATATGTCATGTAGGACACATGTGTCTACTTAATTTTATACAAATTTAAGTGTCTACTTGTGCACACTCAAAATTAAAGGTCATAGTTGTCCACTAAAGTCAAGTTAAAGGTCATGTTTATATATTATGCCCTTTTCAAATTGCAGTGAAAATGGCATCTGGATCACTTTGCAAAAGAAATAGTAGGAGCATATGTATTCTACCTTCTAATTCCAACTTCCAATTCAACCCTGGAGATAGATATAATTTTAGTAAATTGGTGATATATGCCATATTCGATGACTCAAATATAATATGTAATCAGAATTTGATAAAATACTCATTTATGTTATATGTTAAAAGTTTGACTTATTTATTTTTGGCATAATACATATATTAGATTTTAAACTTGGCTTCAAATTTCAACTTTGACCTCCAACTTTCATAGTGCACAAACATGCACTTTAACTATCCAATCTTTTAATAAATAAACACGCAATTTTTGGAGGCAAAGAGCGTGAAATGCAAACGCTCCCACGAGTATTAGTGAGCGACTCAGTGGCTGCCAACTAATTAAATACTTTACATGTCTATTTTAGAACTAAAAAAAAAATTAAAATTATTTTTAATTAATATACAAGGGTTATAGCTCTTTTTCCACAATGACAAAAAAAATTAGAAGCCATTTGCACTAAATATGAGCACAAATCGTTTTAAAAGAGAGGGAAAAAAATTTGATTTGAAAGAGGAGGAAAGAGAAATGAGATTTTAATTTGGAAATATAAAGATATATATATATATAAGGGATTGATTAAGGGTAGATTTGTCATTTCAATATTTTTTTTACTGTTGTGGGCCTCGAAAATTACTCCTAACTTGCGCAAAATACGTGCACATCACGCGTTTTGCCAGGTAGGACACGCGTGTTTATTTATTAAAAGGTTGGATAGTTAAAATGCCTGTTTCTGCCCTATGAAAGTTGGAGGTCAAAGTTAAAATTTGAAGCCAAAATTAGGGTCCAATATATGTATTATGCCTTTATTTTTTGTTTGAGAAAAAGTTTATCTATGTCATTATTTGTTAACAAAAAATAGTTTTCCTTTTGCAAAATATTTTTAAACATGTAGTCAATTATAATTCGGTCATGTCATTAATTAAATCATTTTTAAAAGAGAAAAGACTCAATTTTTTCATGTAACTTTGTCAAAAGGCTCATTTATGCCATCCGTTAAAAATTTGGCTCATTTATGTCATTTAAGTTGACAAATAATGACATGATTGAGCCTTTTCTCAAACAAAAATGACATATATGAGTCAAACTTTTAACGGTGGCATAAATGAGACTTTTGTCAAAGTCCAATGACAAATTTGAGTTTTTCCTTTAGATATAATATATATGAATTCTACATATTACTATAGAATACTGTAATAAATACCAATTTTTTAAAAAACGTATATCAAATATCATAATATACATATTGCAATATATAAAAAAGGCATAATACATAAATATGCCTTTTAAGTTGGCCTCATTTCACATTTATGCCCTCCAACTTTTGGTGTGCACAAGTAGACACTTAAACTTGTATAAAATTGAACAAATAGACACAAACGTCCTACATGGCATTCTACATGGAAATTTGTGTCCTACGTGTGTTGTGACACGTAGGACTCGTGTGTTTATTTGTTCAATTTTATACAAGTTTAAGTGTCTATTTGTGCACACTCAAAGTTGGAGGACATAAATATAAAATAAAGTTAAGTTAAAGGGTATATTTATTTATTATGCATATAAAAAAAATTAATTTCAATATGATATCCCATATATACCATACTATGCCCACCTAAATCGAAGTATAGTTGAAAAAAAAGGAAGGAATATTATACATAGAGTAGAGGCATGTCAAATAAAATAAAAAAAGAAATATACTACTCCCTCCGTCCACTATTGTTTGTCATGGTTTCTATTTTTAGAGTCAAACTATAAGAACTTTGACTAACATTTTAAGATGTATTTTTTCATCATATTGATATGCAAAAAATTGCAATTTATAGTACTTTTCATATAGTTTTTGAATATCTATTTTTTTTGTTTAAAATATCGAATTAATATAATCTAATTTAACTTTAAAAATTAGTCAAATTGACTTTCGAAAAGTGCAACATGACAAATAAAAGTGGACAGAGGGAGTACAAGAGAAGGTTTGAAATAAAGCCAAAAAGAGGTTCAAGAGCCTTATCGTCATGGTTTATGACATGTGACCTTCTCTAACCATTACACCAACCAAGAAAATTCACAGCCCCCTGTCAATCATGAGCTCATTCACCAACAACAAACATAAAACACCAATCTTGAAAAAACCCAAAAAGCAAACCCTACCCTAAACCCCCTTTTTCCTGTTTTTTTGTGTCCTTCTGTGTGTTTTTATATTGGGGGACTTGAAGAAATACTCTATTGTTTTTGTCACCATGGACTCAAAGATTTATGGTGTTCCACTTTCTACAACACAAGGGAGCCCACCTGCAAATGTCCCTCTTTTCACTTCAACAGGTATTAGAGCTCCTATTACTATTGATGATTCTGACTTTGAATACTCTATCTCTGCTAATGGACACAAAAATAGTAGTAGTAGTTATTATGGTAGTGACTCTGAAGGTTTTGTTAGTGGTGAGGAGGATGGGTTTGAAACTGCTTCTGAAAGGTTATTTCTGTCTGACCCAGATGAGCAAAATCTTGAAAAAACTCATTTTGTTAATCAATTTGTTGTTTCTAGACCATTTGTGAAAAACCCAGATGAAGAAATTGTTGAAAGAGGTAGTAGTGTGGGGGATTATGATGATTCTAGGTCTTCTTTAACTGACCCGTATGCAGAAGATGAATATAGGGATAGGCCTTTTGTTGTAGATAGGGGAATTGATGAAGGTCATGGTGAATTTAGTGATAGTCCTTTTGTTGTGGATGAGCTAGCTACAGGGGCATCGATGGATGGGCCTGATAAAGAGGGAACTAGAGTTATTGATAGTGCAATTCGAGGCATTCCAATTGCACAGTTGTCCTGGGATAGTGAAGATGATGAGTACTTGAGTACTGGTGTTCTAGAAGACAATGATGTTTCAGGTGTCTTTAGAATTCCGAATGCAGTGGTGTTGGATAGGTTAGATAGTGCTCCAAAAGTTAGAATCTCAGATGTTTCGGATTATGAATCAGAGTCTGAGAATGCGATACAATCTGGGATGGAAGAGGACTTGATCATTACAAAAAATGTTGAGATGGTTTTGGGTTTCGACAGTAAAGAAGAGGATAAAGTTGAAGGTGACACTGTTCAGAATTTCATAACGGAGGGAGGTGCGGCCAATGATACTTTAGAAGGAGGAAAAGATTTGTATCAGGTTGCAAGTAAAGAATCTACTTTGTTGGGACAAGAGTTGGACAATGATGAAGAGCTTTTAGCAGAAGAAAGCCAAATTCTTGATAGTAGTGTAGAGGCAAAAAGTGCAGATTCGTCTCGTGATGTTAAGCCTTCTGAGACTGCTTACTCCAGCTCAAAGGAAGAAAATAGAGAATCAAATTTTGGAGCTGATGAATTGAACTCTGGAAACAGCATCATCTTACTTACTGGAGCTTCTGGGGACAGTCAGAAATCAGAAAGTAAGGAAGACGAGATTTATCAAGGAAGTGATTGTCAGGATATTGCCACCATAACTGAAACTGAATCTTATCATAAATCCATCAAAGATAGTGAAGTTGAGAGCTTGGAGTGCACTGAAAATTCAGTACCACCAACAGCTGAAGAACAAGTATATTCTAGTGCAAACTCTTCATCAGATCTAACTTGGTCCTCCAGAGCTGAAGATGATCTACCTAAGTTATCGGATAAGACTCAACACAGGGAGGCTTGTTTAAATCCAGTCTTAGAAGCTAACTGCAAAGACATTGATACAGTCAAATTGTTCAAAAATGAAGAAACCCAATTCTTACATGAAAATGATGAAAGTTTGACCTTTGATGGATCCGGTGGTATGAAACTTATCATTGATCAGTTCGACCAACAAATAGCCACTGCTGACTACGATGGAGAGGTTTCTGAGGGTCATTTACCAAAGGTTGATGGTGAGATTGTGACAGACTCAGATGAAGAGGTAGATACAGATGAAGAAAGTGAAGATAATGAGTTGTTTGATGCTGAAGCACTGGCTGCGTTGTTGAGGGCTGCTACCGGTGTTGGGCCTGAAGGTAGAAATGTTTCAATTCCATCAGCTGATGGTACACAGGGTTTTTCTCTGGAGCTTCCTGGAACTCCGGGATCCACATTTCACTCGTCCAGACCTGGTCAGCCAACCAATGCAGATAAGTTTCCCCTATCTGAGAATAAGACTGAAGGTATATCAGAAGGGATATTGAGTGAAGCAGAAAAGAAGAAGCTTGAGAAATTACAGCAGTTAAGAATAAAATTTTTGCGGCTCATCCACAAGCTAAACCAGTCTCCTGAAGATTCCATAGCTGCACAGGTCTTATACCGGTTAGTTCGCGCTGCAGGGAAGTCAGCCTCTCAAGTATCGAGCCTTGACTCTGCCCAGAAGGTAGCTATAGAGTTGGAAGCAGAGGATACAGACAGTTTGAATTTTTCTCTGAATATCCTGGTTATTGGTAAAACAGGAGTTGGTAAGAGTGCAACAATAAACTCTATCTTTGGTGAAGCCAAATCAATGGTAGATGCATTTGTACCTGCGACTACCAATGTGAAGGAGATAATTGGACAACTGGATGGAGTTACATTGAACATCTTGGATACTCCTGGTTTCAGATCTTCCCTGATGGAGCAATCCATTAACCGAAGAACTTTGTTGTCCATAAAGAAATATATGAAGAAATACAGTCCTGATGTAGTCCTCTATGTCGACCGCATTGACACACAGTCTAGAGATCTCGGTGATCTACCATTATTGAAGTCCATCAGTAGTTATCTTGGTCCATCAATATGGCGTAATGCCATAGTTACCCTGACACATGCTGCTTCAAGTCCTCCAGATGGACCCTCGGGGTATCCTGTAAGCTATGAAATGTTTGTTGCTCAGTGCTCCCGTATCATTCAACAGTTAATTGACCACTCCATAGGTGATCCACACACGATGAATGCTGGGTTGATGAGTCGTCCATTTGCTCTTGTTGAAAACCACCAAGTCAGTCCAAAGAATGACAAAGGAGAAATATTGCTTCCAAATGGAGAAAATTGGAGATCGCAGCTTCTTCTTCTGTGTTACTCAATAAAGATTTTATCAGAAGTAGATTCCATCATGAAAGATCAAGATCTTCATGACCACAGAAAGCTTTTTGGCTTCCCCAAGCGTTCACTCCCTTTACCATACTTTTTATCTTCACTGTTGCAATCAAATGTTCATCCTAAAGTCTCTAACAATCAAGTTGGTGAGGATATGGACTCAGACATTGAGCTGGCATATTCATCTGATTCTGACCAAGAAGTTGATGATTACGATGACCTTCCACCTTTCAGACCTTTGAGGAAATCTCAAATTGCTAAGTTAAGCAAGGAGCAGAAGAGAGCATATTTTGATGAGTATGATTACCGTGTGAAGCTGCTTCAGAAGAAACAATGGAGGGAGGAGTTAAAAAGGCTTCGGGACATGAAGAAGAAAGGCAAGGCAGAGATAGGTGATTACATGGAAGAAGGTGCTGACCAGGAAACAGGGAGCCAAGCAGGAGTAGCAATCCTTTTACCTGACATGGTGCTCCCAAATTCTTTTGACGGGGACAACCCAACTTACAGATACCGGTATTTAGAACCTTCGTCTCAACTTCTTGCCAGGCCTGTTATGGACTCCCAGAGCTGGGACCACGATTGTGGATATGATGGTGTGAGCATTGAGGATCACCTCGCCATTGCTGGTCAGTTTCCTGCAGTAATAGTTCTTCAGCTCACAAAAGACAAGAAAGAGTTCAACATCCACTTGGATTCATCTGTTTCCGCAAAGACGGGGAAGAAAGGATCAAGTATGGTAGGGTTCGACATTCAAACTGTAGGAAAGCAACTTGCCTATATTTTGAAGGGAGAAACAAAAGTGAAAAATCTGAAAACGAATAAAACAGCTGCAGGGGTATCCATTACTTTCTTGGGTGACAATTTAGTGATGGGATTGAAATTGGAGGACCAATTTTCCATTGGTAAACAGTTAGTTGTGGTGGGAAGTACTGGCACCATCATGTCTCAGGGTAATGCAGCATATGGAGCCAACTTAGAGTTGTGTCTGAGAGAGAAAGATTACCCTGTTGGACAGGACCAAAGTTCACTCGGCCTTTCTTTGATGAAATGGAGAAATGATCTCATATGGGGATGCAATCTGCAATCTCAGTTCTCTGTTGGAAGGAATTCCAAGATTGCTGTTAGGGCCGGATTAAACAGTAAGAAAAGCGGGCAAATCACAGTTAGGACGAGCACTTCAGATCAACTACAGATTGCTATTTTAGGACTTCTGCCAATTGCTAGAGCAATAATGATGACCCTTTTTCCTCAGACAAGTGGAAAGAACTTAATGTAGTTGTTGTATCTTAGACAAATGCCAGTTGCACCTCCATTTTTTTAAAAAAAGTTTGTAGTGGTAGTTTTCTTGTATTTGTCCATTCAATCTCTGAAGTTCTCAATAGAATTACTTCCTTTCTAATCATGAGTTATACTTATGGTACATGCCATCAAAATGTTGTAGGATTTTTTGTTCTGATAAGGAGTTGTCGCGTCTGCATTTGGAGGACCATATGTGATCAAAATGCCAACAACGAGGGCATATTTCTTCCACAGCTTAGATGGTGGATAAATATAAACAATTTTTCGAAGTACATGGATAAATTTGACCCTTTACGTACACACAACATTAATAATTTTTTTTTTCTCTACATCCAAATATTCTATCCATCACTTCGTGGAAAATATTAGCAGAAGTTGATAATATTTTCGACATCCAAAAGTAGACTCTAGTTGTGTGCATTGTTTTCATTGCAAAGTACTTAACTTCTATCGATGTCATTCTATTTTGGAGAATCAAAAACAAAAATCTTCAACTTCTCAATTTTCTATGATACAAGGACAACGGTGAACCAAGACATGAAGAAGTGAAATTTGCTGCGTATGTGTTATATAATATGAATCATATATAATGTTATGAACCAGCCTCAGCCCAATATCGATATCTACACGGATGTCATATTGGGCCGAGAAGAAGCAATAAAACTGGAAGGCCTTTGCGTAGGCTGATTCAGGGCACAAACTAATTGCTACAGGTGCTGGTGAAGTTGCAAAAAAATCTGAGTTGTGTAAGGTCAATTTTGTTGGACGGGGCAATGATGAATAGAGGCGAACCCAGGATTGGAAGACGGCGGGGGCACTATTAAAGTCGAATGTGAGTTAGTGAAGCAACGACACTTCATCAAAACATATTGTCAAACAAGTATAAAATCGAGTGTATATATAAATATAAATTAAAAAAATCTAGCATAATTCACTCTATGATTTGATGGTATTGACCCTTAGTGTACACTCTAAGATTGCTAGTTCGAATCTCGCTTGAGGTTTTTTATCGATGATGCCAACAACCAGGTGTTTGACCACTACACCAACTCAACTCATATGTCGTAGGGTGCACATTTAGTTATATATTCCTTATACGTGAATATACACAAAAATTTCCGAAGTGATCGGGTGCACGTGCACCCACACCCGACATGGGCGGCTAACAACTGATAAATATACTGATTTGCAAGCTGAAAAGTACAGCAATGTAGAAGATAATGAAGCTAGAAATTGGGCTTTAGTTGCACATAAAAATTCAGCCGGTAGTCATACAGGTTCCCAGACTAGTCAAGGTAATTCTCCAGGTCGTGAAAAGGATGAGGCTGGAAGTTTTCAGTTGTGGATCGATCCTAATTTAAACGTACCAACTCGGAATGTTTTTTGAACCACTGTCGGTAACTGGAAAAAGGCAGCTGGACCATTGTATGGAGATAATTATTAATAATGCTGCCCATAGTAGTTAAATACTACAAATTGAGCAGTCACATGCCGAGGTAAATTGTGGAACTTTAGATCTTATTACTAAACAACCTCTCGTGTTGCTGAATACTTCACTACATGAGGTATCTTCACAAACACACAACTTTAGTAATTCATCGCCTACAAAAGAAGCTGGTGTAAGTAGGCTAGAAGATGAAAGTGATCAAGATATTCAGAGGCCTTCTCAAACAACCTCGACAGATAAGAGAGAGGAGAAACCTGGACAACTAAATAATGACTTAATGCAGGTAATTGATGAAGTGTCATCCAAGTCCAATACATGGGAAGAACAGGCTGAAGATGAAGAATATCAAAATGATGGTAGCGGAAGAGAAAGCTTACATGAGAATACTCACCAATTTTGGGCAGTAATCTCAACCATAATGCACCAATTTTTGTGCCTATATGTTAGCCAAAATGCAGGGATTCTCAAAGGAATCCGAGGTTTTAGCAGCTGGACAGGAGCTTAGCGGAGAAGCTCGAGTTATTCAGCTATGGTGGATGAAAAGATAGAAGATGAAGAATAGAATTCCATCGAAAAGTGTACTTGTATATTCAATTGATGATTCAATCTGTAATGATACAATGCCTTATATAGAAATGAGAAAGAATCTTATCTTGCTAACTGCTTCTAACTAATCCAACAGCATAACTAACTACTGATTCATTTATTGTGTAACAGTACTCCCTGCTGCAAAGAGATCCTTGACCCCAAGGATCTAAATGAGGAAACAGTTAATGCATTAAAGAATTCCCAAGTAGCATGACCTGCTGACTTCTACTTCGACTACCATCAACAATTGATTCGCAATGTTGTTCAGACTTCAGATGATCCTTAGCTGTAATTCTCTTAGACATTTTCCCACCTTCTGCACCAAGTTTAAATCCATTTCCACAACATTCATGTGTCTGTCCAGAGCTATTGATGACTGCAAAAGGTCGTTCATTCTTCCAGATGGTGCAGTCACTTCAACTGATGATGTTTGTCAGAAGAACAAATCTGATTTAGCTGCTTACCCTGGGTTGTTACAACCATTACCCATTCCTAAGGTGGTGTGGTCTCAAATTAGTATGGACTTCATTGATGGTCTTCCCAAGTCTCATGGTTGTGAGGTGATTCTGGTGGTCGTCGACAGACTCAACAAATATGGTCATTTCCTCCCACTGCTCAATCAGCCCAGGCATTCTTGGATAATATTGTGAAATTACATGGCTGACCTGATGCTATAACCAGTGATAGAGATGCTGTGTTCCTAAGCTCTTTTTGGCAGGAGCTATTTACTCTTCAAGGGGTATTGTTGCATACATCTATAGCTTATCATCCTTAGTCTGATGGACAAACTGAAGTGCTGAATAGATACCTTGAAACCTACTTAAGATGCTACTGCAGTGATGATGCTTCCAATTGGTTGGCTTGTTTGCCTATGGCTGACTATTGGTATAATACTTTCTTCTATTCAGCCATACAAATCACACCATATGAAACCTTATATGGCAGGCCACCTCCTTTACATCTCCCTTACTAACTTGATGAATCAGCTTCTGCCGAAGTTGACACTACTTGGTGAACAGAGAACTGAAGTTGCAACTCCTTAAGCATCATTTGCATCGAGCTCAACTCCGAATGAAGCAACAAGCAGATTCCCATAAAAGTGAGAGGCATTTTGCTGTGGGGGATTGGGTCTACTTTAAGGTGCATCCTTACAAACAAGCGACTATCTCTCATCACTCTTCTCATAAGCTTGCTGCTAAATACTATGGTCCCTTTCAGATCGTTAAGAAGGTTGGCCCTATGGCCCACACTCTTTTGTTGCCTAGTTCTGTCAAGATTCACCCAATTGTGCATGTCTCGTTGTTAAAAAAGTGTTATGAATTGCCTTCCCACATTTTTTATCCTCCGACTGTTGACCTAGCCAATCCAAATTTCCCTACTCCAGAGTCTGTTTTACAGCGAAGAATGGTCAAGAAGGGCAACAAAGTTGTTGCTCAGGTATTGGTTAAATGGGTTGGTCTTCCTGCTGATGTAGCCACTTGGGAATTTGCTACCATCTTGAAGACAAGGTTTCCATCCTTTGATCCTCGAGGACAAGGATCTTTTGTATAGGGGAGTACTGTTACAGTAATTTGGAATTCAAAAGTTAGTTGACAAAGTTAGTTAAACACTGTTAAGCTACAATAATCAGTGTAGTGGTAGCTAGTTAGATTTTACTTGTAACTGATTTTGTTAGATGGAATAAGTCAGTCAAGTTCTTTATAAATAGACACTGTAATCATCAGTTACATTCATGATATACATATTTCTCTTTTTCTTTCTAAACTCTCTCTTTCTATTCTTCTTTATTACTGTCTGTTTTCTCGAGAAACTCCTGAAACAGTACTTCGATCCTCGAATTCATTGCAAATTCTTGCAATCGAGTAACATTGGTATTAGAGATACTCTATCCTTGGATTTTAATGGCAAATAATTCTTCAACAGAAATGGGGGAATTGAAGGAAATGATGCAGAATTTGGCAGAAAAATGGGAACGTTGGCAAGGGAAGTTACATACCTAAAGAGATTGGATCAAGTCGTCATGGAATTGAAGGAACAGTTGGTCACTAATGGAGAATATGGGAGGGAGAAAACTCCTATGGAACAAGATGGTCCTTCGACTGCAAGACATTCTGATAAGAGAATTCACCACTCTGAAGGGAGAAGTCACATACCCAAGAGTCCTACCAGTTATAACACCCATCATTCAAACTTCTCAAGATGGTCCCGAATGGAATTCCTTAGGTTTGCAGGGGAAGATCTGAGATCATGGTTGTTCAAGATTGAAAAATTTTTCTCCATGGAGAATGTAGATGCAGAGGAAAAGGTAACAGTAGCTGCAATGTAATTGGAAGGAGAAGACATCCAATGGCATCTTTCTTTCATGTGATACATACAGTACTTACAACCAGCTACTTGGAATGAGTATGTGATGGATATGGTGGAGAGATTTGGGACAGATTTTGATGATCCCATGGAGGAAATCAAGAAGGTCAAACAAGTGGGGAGTGTTAAGGAATATCAATCAGTGTTTGAAAGAAATCTGACTAGGGTGAATTTGTCACAAGAGAATGCAATCAGTTGCTTTATTGGAGGGTTAAAACATGAGCTGGACATTGTTGTAAAGATCACCAATTCGACTTATTTATCACAGGTATACAGGACTGCAAGAATGCAAGAAGCATATTTAACTGCTGTGAGACAACCAATATCTAATCAGTCTCAGATAGGTGCAAAAAAATTCATGGACCAAAGGATTGGGTAACAATAAGCCTCTGTTATCTACACCTGGTACAAATACTTTTAGTTTTTCTAAGGCAGTAAATAGAAGAACTTTGAACATAGAGGAGATGAATGAAAAAAGGCCAGGAGAGTGGAAAAACATAAACAACTGATTTCCTCCTTGGGATCATTCATCCTCGAATGACAGCTGGACTGGGTATGGAACGGGGTTACTTTTATCATCTGTGCAATACCAACTAGAGTTTGCCCGCATTACTATTCGGTACCAACTAAGGTCTCTTATATAGCTATTTCTCATAGTAGAACCTCATTCTCTTCTTCCTCTTTATTTATAACCTTAGACAGAATTATCACACTAAAAGAACAGACAAAGAGGTGTTAATGGGGGCAATAGAGCCCAATCTTTTTCAGTGGCTCCACCAAACAGAGTTGCACCTAGAGGAGCCACTTTAGGGATATGCGGATGAGCAAACCGTCTTTATGCTATCACCAGTCTCCAAGAGCAAGATAATTCACTAGATGTTGTCACTGGTATGATCAAAGTCTTTACTTTTGATGTATATGCATTACTAGATCCAGGTGTGAGTTTATCTTTTGTGACTCCTTATGTTGCAATGAGGTTCGATATTATTCCCGAACAACTTCTTGAGCCTTTCAGTATTTCCACACCTGTTGGTGAGTCTATTCTAGCTGAGAGAGTTTATCGTGATTGTACCATTTCTATCAATCATAAGGACACTATGGCTGACTTAGTTGAGTTAGACATGGTAGATTTTGATGTTATTCTAGGTATGGACTGACTTCATGCTTGTTATGTCTCAGTTGATTGTAGAACTCAAGTAGTTAAGTTCCAGTTTCCGAATGAGCCAGTTATAGAATGGAGGAGTAGTTCAACAATGCCTAAGGCTCATTTTATTTCGTACCTTAAGGCGAGAAAGTTAGTTTCCAATGGGTGCATCTATCACTTAGTCCGAGTTAATGACTCTAGTGTTGAGACACCACATATTCATTCAGTTCCAGTTGTGAATGAGTTTCCAGAGGTCTTTCGAAATGATCTTCCCGAAGTCGTTCCTGAGAGAGAAATAAACTTCGGTACAAATATTCTTCATGATACTCGTCCTATCTTTATTTCGCCATATAGAATGGCTCCAGCTGAGTTGAAAGAGTTAAAAGAGAAGTTAAAAGACCTTTTTGAGAAAGGTTTAATTTGACCAAGTGTCGCACCTTAAAGAGCTCCAGTCTTATTTGTGAGGAAGAAGGATGGTTCTCTTAGAATGTGTATTGATTACCGCCAATTGAACAAGGTTACTATAAAGAATAAGTATCCTCTTCCGAGAATTGATAATCTTTTCGATCAGCTTCAGGATGCCACTTGTTTTTCTAAGATAAACATCAGATCAGGCTATCATCAGTTGAGAGTTAGAGAGAATGATATTCCAAAGACAACTTTCAGGACTCGCTATG
>JAJOOO010005068.1:0-14894 GCA_029582685.1 Solanum piurae
GTATCTCTAAATCCTTGGTCCGGCATCTAGAGAATTTCACCCCACACCTTGGTCCGGCTACGTGTGTATAATTTACTAACCCTTACCTTTACCTCATATTAGACATCACATCGATGTTTGGCTAAGTTATTACTTTGCACCAATCGACACTTAGCCTATTAGATAGTATCACACTAAATCTATGTTGATAATTCTTTTCTTGTTGATTACCTCCTTGGTCCGGCAAGTAGCAACAAGGCGAGTTCTTACGTTTGCAATCGCTAAAAGGACTTCTAAACGAAAGAATTATCAATGCATGCAAAACACCATTCAAGAATTGCTTATTTACTATTCATAATCTGTTAATCGCTCATGGTTCCCACAACCCTAGTTGCGGATTTTAGTTACCCATAATCATATTAACACAATTCATTGTTTTTAGATGAAAGAATTATGAACTTACGTAAGAAGAATAATAAACCTAAAAATTCAACTTGAATTGCAACTTCTCAAATCTTCAATACAATCTTCAGAAATTAATAATTGCCAAAGTTGCAAGTTAATCTACCAAGTCAAGAACAAAAATAAAAGTAATGAAATCCCCCCTCAAAAATGAGGTTTACATGCCCTATTTATAGAAAATAGGTCCTAAATAAAAAGGGAAACAAAATAAGGAAAGATTGTTCAGGCACGCATCTTCATTCCATGAGACCGACTCACGGACCGTCAATGGATCTACGGTCCGTGAGTCCCTTCCGTCAGCCAGGACTTAGAAAATATTTCAACTACCAAAAATCAGCTTCTCTGAAACAAACGACAAAGTTGCAGTACGGACTGTAGATCGATCTACAGTCCTTCAATCCTTCTCCGTAGCTCCATACTTGGAATCTTCAAAAATCAGGTACTGGAACCCTCGCAGTATCAATCTACGGATCGTCAATGGTCACCGTGGTTCCACACTTGGTCAGATTTCCCTGATTTGCCTTTCCTGCTGATCTACGACCACCATCTACAGAGCGTCAATGGACCTACGGTCCGTAGATCACCTCCGTAGATGCCCTTTTCTGCATTTCTTTCAGCTGTCTTTTACTTCCGCGCCTGAACATCTTTCCTGCAAAATATGACAAAAACACATAAAAACCAATACAAAAAGGCCCTACACACACACAACTTGTAAGTGAAATGTCTTAGAAATACCGTAAACTCACGGTATATCAGTAAGCTAGGCCAAGGGTTCGCTTAGGGCCAGCAATAGTTCTCTAATGCCAGTCCCGCCCAGGGTGTTGGCTTGGGGGGTGACAAACTTGGTATCAGAGCACAGAGTTCAAGAGTCCTAGGGAGTCTATAAAGTCGTGTTTGTAGAGTCCTAGTTATCAGTGTGAAGTGCGCCACATATATAATTAGAAAGATACAACATTTAGGAATTCTTTCACTTCTTTCATACTCACTTCGTGTTATAGAGTGTATCTCTATAAAAGTATATTTCTAACTGATGCTTACGCGTAACCGATTTTGAGCTGGCCAATGGTCGACAGTGCCTTCATGAGGCATTTCTTTCCTTGTGAGCTAAGATAAACAAAGAGATGGTTGCCGACATGAGGAGCAGGATGGGTTTATTCGTTGTTGGGTTGCCTCATCTATCAAATAAGGAAAGTAAGGCAGCCATGCTAATAGGTTACATGGGGATAGCAAGGCTGATGATCCATGTGCAACAAGTTGAGAAGGACCAACTGAAGGATAGAAAAGAGTTTGAGAATAAGAGGGCTAACACATAAGAGAATGAATCCGGGCAGGAGAAAAGTATTGTGAACCGGTCTTCTTTCCAACATAAGTAGAAAGGAACTGCTCCATCATCTGCTAGTGCACCTGAACCTAAGAACAAAGGTGAGTAGAATAGTCAGAATTTCAGAGCTAAACATGTTTATTCTCAGGGTAGCATGGCGCAAGGGGGTGGTATGCCTCCTACCTGCGCCAAGTGTGGTAGGAACCACTCAAGTACATGTCATGAGGGCTCCACTGGTTGTTTCAAATGTGATCAAAATGTGTATTTCATGCGAGAGTGTCCAAAGAACAAGCAGGGAAAGGGTAATGGGGGCAATAGAGCTCAGTCCTCTTCAGTTGCTCCACCAGATAGAGTTGCACCTAGAGGAGCTACTTCTGGTATTGGCGGAGGAACAAACCACTTATATGTTATCAATAGTCGCCAAGAGCAAAAGGACTCACCAGATGTTGTCACTGGTATGATCTAAGTCTTTGAATTTACTATTTATGCTTTGCTAGACCCAGGAGCGAGATTATCTTTTGTAACTCCATATGTTGCTATGAATTTTTATGTTATTCCTGAGCAACTTAGTGAACCATTCAGTGTTTCTACACCTGTTGGTGAGTCTATTCTAGCAGAGAGAGTCTATCGTGATTGTCCCATTTCCGTTAATCACAAGAGTACCATGGCTGATTTAATTGAGTTAGACATTGTAGATTTTGATGTCATTCTTGGTATGGACTAGCTTCATGCATGTTATGCCTCAGTTGTTTGTAGAACTCGAGTTGTCATGTTTCAGTTTCCAAATGAGCCAGTCTTAGAGTGGAAAAGTAGTTCATTAGTGCCTAAGGGTCATTTCATTTCGTACCTTAAGGCAAGAAAGTTAGTTTCTAAGGGTTGTGTCTATCACTTGATCTGAGTTAATGACGCTAGTGTTGAGATACCTCCTATTCGGTCAGTTTCAGTAGTAAGAGAGTTTCCAGAAGTCTTTCCAGATGATCTCCCCGGAGTCCCTCCTGCAAGAGAGATATACTTTGGTATAGACCTTCTTCCAAATACTCGTCCTATATCAATTCCGACATATAGAATGGCACCAGCAGAGTTGAAAGAGCTTAAAGAGCAATTAAAGGATCTCTTAGATAAGGGTTGTATTCGACCAAGTGTCTCACCTTGGGGCGCTCTGGTCTTATTTGTGAGAAAGAAAGATGGTTCCCTTAGGATGTGTATAGATTACCGCCAATTGAACAAGGTTACCATCAAGAACAAGTATCCTCTTCCGAGAATTGATGATCTTTTCGATCAGCTTCAGGGTGCTTCTTGTTTTTCAAAAATAGACCTCAGATCTGGCTACCATCAGTTGAAAGTAACGAAATGTGATATTCCCAAGACAACATTCAGGACCCGTTATGGTCATTATGAGTTTCTGGTCATGTCGTTCGGTTTAACTAATGCACCTACTGCGTTCATGGACCTTATGAATAGAGTTTTCAAACCTTATTTAGATATGTGTGTTATCGTCTTCATTGATGACATACTAATCTATTCAAGGAATGAAGAAGATCATGCTAGCCATCTCATAATAGTTCTTCAAACTTTGAAAGATAAGGAGTTATATGTTAAGTTCTCTAAATGTGAGTTTTGGCTTGAGTCTGTGGCGTTCTTGGGCCACATAGTTTCCGGTGATGGAATTAGAGTTGATACCCAAAAGGTTGAGGCAGTGCAGAATTAGCCTAGACCCACATCTCCAGTTGATATTAGGAGTTTCTTGGGTTTGGTTGGCTATTATAGAAGGTTTGTAGAGGGGTTCTCATCTATTTCATCTCCTTTAACCAAGTTGACTCAGAAAATAGTGAAGTTTCAATGGTCTGAAGCTTGTGAGAAAAGCTTTTAGTAATTGAAAAAGAGGTTGACTACTGCCCCAGTGTTGACCTTACCAGAAGGTACGCAAGGCTTTGTTGTCTATTGTGATGCGTCTAGAGTTGGTTTGGGTTGTGTGTTAATGCAGAATGGTAAAGTTATAGCTTATGCATACAGATAATTGAAAGTTCATGAGAAGAATTACCCAACCATGACTTAGAGTTGGCTGCCGTAGTATTTGCCTTGAAAATATGGCGTCATTATTTATATGGTGTTCATATTGATGTATTCACTGATCACAAGAATCTTCAATTTGTGTTCACTCAGAAAAAAGCTTAATCTCAGACAAAAAAGGTGGTTAGAATTGCTCAAGGATTATGACATGAGTATTCTTTATCACCCAGGTAAGGCTAATGTTGTTGTTGATGCCTTGAGCAGGCTGTCTATGGGTAGTACCACCCATGTTGAGGAAGAAAAGAGAGAGTTAGCGAAAGATGTGCATAGACTTGCACGCCTAGGAGTCCGACTGATGGATTCCAAAGAAGGAGGAGTAGTGGTGATGAATGGCGTTGAATCTTCATTAGCGTCAGAAGTGAAAGAAAAGAAAGACCAGGATCCCATTTTGCTTGAATTGAAGACAAATGTTAATAAGTAAAAAGTATTAGCTTTTGAACAAGGAGGAGATGGAGTATTGAGATATCAAGGTAGGTTGTGTGTACCAATGGTGGATGGACTCCAAGAGAGGATCATGGAGAAGGCTCATAGCTCCAGATATTCCATTCATCCGGGTTCCACAAAGATGTATCGTGATTTGAGAGAGATGTATTGGTGGAATAGTATGAAGAAGGGCATTGCAGAATTTGTTGCTAAGTGCCCAAATTGCCAACAAGTTAAAGTAGAGCACCAAAGGCTCGGTGGTTTGGCTCAGAATACAGAACTTCTGGAATGGAAGTGGGAGATGATTAATATGGACTTCATTACAGGTTTACCAAGGTCTCGCAGGCAACATGATTCTATTTGGGTGATTGTCGACAGAATGACAAAATCAGCCCACTTTTGCTGGCAAAGACTACTCATTCGGCAAAAGATTATGCTAAGTTGTATCTTCAAGAGGTGGTAAGACTTCATGGGGTTCCGGTCTCCATTATTTCAGACAGAGGTTTGCAATTTACTACACAGTTTTGGAAGTCATTCCAAAAAGGCTTGGGTTTAAATATGAACTTAAGTACTGTCTTTCATCCTCAGACAGATGGGCAAGCAGAGCGCACTATTCAGACCTTAGAAGATATGTTGAGGGCTTGTGTGATTGATTTCAAATGGAATTGGGATGATCGCCTACCCCTTTTTAAATTTTCATACAATAATAGTTACCACTCTAGCATCTAGATGGCTCCATATGAAGCTCTTTATGGGAGAAGATGCAGATCTCCTATTGGATGGTTTGAAGTTGGTGAAGCAGGGTTGATAGGACCAGATCTAGTTCATCAAGCTATGGAGAAGGTGAAAGTGATTCAAGAGAGGTTGAAAACGGCATAGAGTCGTCAGTAATCCTATACTGATGTTAGGAGAAGGGTGTTAGAGTTCGAAGTAAATGATTGGGTATATCTAAAAGTTTCACCCATGAAGGGTGTTATGAAGTTTGGTAAGAAGGGGAAACTTAGTCCCCAGTATATTGGACCTTATCGAATATCCAAGAGGATTGGCAATGTAGCTTATGAGTTAGAGTTACCACAAGAGTTAGTCGCAGTTCATCCGGTGTTTCACATCTCCATGTTGAATAAATGCATGGACGATCCTTCATTGATCATACCAACTGAAAATATTGGGATCAAGGATAGCTTATCTTATGAAGAGATTCTTGTTCAGATTCTAGATCTCCAAGTTCACAAGTTGAGAACAAAAGAGGTAGCATCAGTTAAAGTCCTTTGGAGAAACCAATTTGTTGAGGAAGCAACTTGGGAAGTTGAAGAGTACATGTAGAGGAGATATCCACAACTCTTTGAATCCGGAGAAAATGCAAACCAAGGTACAAATTTTCTTCTTATTACTCTTTAAATTATGAGTGAGCATGTTGTTTGTTTGCATTTGCTTGTTGGGTGTTTGAACTTGATGTTACCACCCTTAGCCTAGTGGCAGTAATCTCATTCGAGGATGAATATTCCCAAGGGAGAGATATTGTAACACCTCTCAAGTTGAAATAACTAGGAAGAAGCTAATAATTGGAAATAGTCATTTTTGGAAAAAATGAAAATCTGGAAATTTGTTTAAGTTAGGAAAAGTAGAGTTTTGGTCAATTTAAAACGGCCATAACTCCTAGCTCAGGATGAGTTAGGTATATTTCTAGATATGGTTGAAAATATCTTGGAATGATCTTTCCAACTCCGCCGAGATTGTGTGATTCCGAGTTTGTATGAGTAAGTTATGCCATTTGGAAGTTGGGCTGTTGGATTAAGGAAAGTCTAATCCGGATTTTTGAAAAGGTAATTTAGTATTTTTCTTACCCAATTAATTTAATTCGTTTTAGTGAATTAATTAAGGGTCAAATCATAAGGAGATCAGTTTAGTCAATTGGAAATTCACGCTAGGGCTTGCAGAAAAGAGAAAAGAGGAGAAAGGAGAGGAAAGCACAAGGTTCGCCAAGAAAAATCGATTTTGGTTGTGGATTCGCCAAGGAATTCATCTTACAAGGTATGTAAGTCTTTCATAGCGTTGGGTTCGTTCACCCACGCGCCAAGAACATTTAGTTCAGTGAAATTTGTCCTAAAGGAGTTTGAAAGTTGATGTTCTTGACATGTATTCTTGAATTTGAATGTTGTTCTTGAATTGGGATGAATTGAGGAGTTTCTGAGATCTTTGAGTCGAATTAAAGAGTTGATTTGAGTTAGGTTCTTAGGTACATATGTGGGTTATCTGAATCTAAAGAGTTATTGAGAAAAATATTCCAATTTAGGTGAATTGGGGATGTAAAATGGAGAAGAAAAAGTGGAGCGTGATCTGGCACGCAAGTCCTCATTGCGGACTTGCTCCCCCAGTGACCAAAAAGTTTCTCCGCGTCGCGTTTAAGATGCAGACTCCTCTGTCTCAAAATTTAATTTTGTGAGTAATTATTTAAAACACCTCCGCGTCGCGGACTTGTTCCAAGACGGTGATTTTGTGACTTTTCTCATGTTTAGCTATTTAAGATCATTCCTAAACATCATCTAATCCTTCATATCACAAATCAAAATCCTTGAATCCATAATTCAATTCAAGGACCAGTTAAGAGTCAAGTCAAGAGCAGTTAAGATTAAAGTCTAGAGAAGTCCTTAAAGTTTTCCAAAAGTCTTTGGCAAATGTTTTAACTTTTTTTCAAGACTTAAGTTTTGAGTTCAGTAAAGAGTAAAGCTTGAAGTTCATTTCTTCAAAAGTATGTGGGGACTATTTATTCCCAAAGGGTTTAAAATATTTTCATATTTAAACAAGAAAAGAAACCTCGATTTCCAAAGAGCCTTCGGGCTAGTTTTCAGAAAAGAGTAATCGCTTTCTATATGAAGCAAGAGGGGAAACTTTGATTTCCAAGATAGCCTTTGAGCTAAGTTTTTGAGCACTAATCTCAAATCACAGAAGAAGTATGTTTTTAAAATATAAGAGCTAATATTATATTATTTTTGGGATTAGTATTGAGCACCGATATGGGGGAGAGTTCAGACAACTCACAGCCCCCATAAACCATGTAGCCACCATGGGTAGAAAAGGGTCATACTTTATAGATGATTCCTTTAGTGATTTTTAGCATAGACTAGCGGATCCACTTAGTAGTTCAGGTTTTATACCCCCGACAAGGTATAAGACAGCCCTGGCAGCGTGAGGCAAAATGTTGAATCATTACAATAGCTCTTACGTGATGGTTGTCGATTAGAAAAACTCTCACAGAAATAATTGTATTCTTATATACACAATTATTTGTATTTTTACATACATTTGAGAGTTATGTTGTATCATTGCATACACACAGAGTTGACATCATGTTTTTAAACAGCTTTTCTTTATATTGCACTTGTTTTAAACTGCTTTATATTGAAATGAGTTCAGTTATGTTGAGTTGAGTTGAGCCAGGTAAGTTCTTTAGATTCTTTTCAAGCCTATGTTGTGTTTGGCATTCCAACTCGCATACTCGTACATTCAATGTACTGATGCCGGTTGGCTTGCATCGTATTATGATGCAGACACAGGTAACTAGAATCGGCATCCAGCGCATCGTTGATCCAGTGAGCACTCCAGAGTCAGTTGGTGAGCCTTGTTGCATTCTGGAGGACTCCTTTTTATTGCTTTCAGTTCTTTTCAGTATTTCTTTTGTTAGGATGATCGGGGTCCTGACATCCATCTCAGTTGTTTTAGAGGCTTCATAGACAGTCAGATGTTAGTTGTTTAGTCTTTTCATTGTCATTATCTTATGTTAAGACTTGAGTTTACCTTAATGGCCAAGTTGAATGTTCCATTATAACATTCCAGATTATTACATAGACTTGTCTTTGTTGAAACAAGTCTTCCGCTGAGTAAGTAGGCCAGGCCAAGGGTTCACTTGGTGCCAGCAATGGTTCTCGAGTGCCAGTCCCACCTAGGATGTAGGCTCGGGGCGTGACATCGTCGATGCTCGACTTACTTCACCTAACTGTCCTGAAAGCCAAAATTTGGGAAACTATAAATTAAAATTTGAAAAGCAGAAAAGGAATTAATCATATAGTCAAATCTTTTAGGAATTCAATTTTTCCTGAGTTTTCGATTGTTGAACCTTGTTGAAGGATTTTTCAAGTAGATTTGGAGTTGGGTTTTTGATCTTGAGTATTTTCAATAATTGTAAAGACTTGGAGTGCAATACCCAGATTATGGAGAACGTAATTGGTATTAATTATTGCCTTTTTATGATGTGTGGCTAAAACCCCAATTCTCTGGGTGTGATCATGTGATTATTTGTCTAATTAGCTTATGGTATTGTTGTTTACTTATTTAAATGTTGTTTTAAAGTGGATTTAGTTGATAGTTGAGTGTTAATTTATGAATTGTAGTTGCAAATGCAATTTTAGCTTAGTTCTTGGGCTTGCTTTCCAGAGAGTTTCTAAAACCAAGGTTATGGATTGATGATTTTAGCATTTGGGTTGTTGTGGGTTCAGCTCAAGAGAGTGAATCTTAACTCTTTCCTACCTATCTAGATTGAGAGAGTAGATAAATTAAGGTTTTGGGTTGTTTATAGTGTTAAGCTTGTCGAGGTTTGAGAGAACTCGCTTGAATCATAATAGTTGTTCGAGAGAAAGTTATTGCATCTATAGTCTAGCCTACCTACTGAGATTCAGCAATTTATTAATAAACTTCAATTACCCATATAGCGAAATTAGCCTATAATCAATCACATCCCCGAGAATTCCCTCCTACTTGTCTACTCCCCTATTTTCATGATTATCATAGTTGTGAATTGACACTTTAAACCCCCCATGTGACATTCGTTGTCAAACCTTTAACTTACTTTGTTTGATTTCGACAATGTCTACTTCTATAACCGATTAGAATCGCAACTTTTACTTCTTAATTAAATTCCATATTGTACCACTCCCTGTGGGTTCGACCCCAACTCTTTGTTGGGTTTTATACTAGATTACAATCGCTTACACCTAGTATTGGATGTGGTGTAGTTTGAGTGTTTATCACTAACTTCAAATCATGAGTCGGATAACTCTTTTCATGCAACTTTAATTGCCTTGAAGCATAAGTGATAACCTTTCCATGTTGCATCAAAACATAGCTGAAACCAATTCGTGAAGCATCACAATAACCCACAAAACCATCTAATCATGTTGGTAAAGTCAAAATGGGAGTCGAAGTGAGTCTATCTTTTCATTCTTGGAAACTCTTCTCAAAAGCTTCTGACCATAGAAATTTTACCTTCTTTTGTGTTAATGTCGTCAAAGGGGAAGCAATAGAGGAAAAATCTTCCACCAATCTTCTATAGTAACTAGCCAAACCTAAGAAACCCCGTATATTCAAAGCATACAAAGGTCTAGGCCAATTCCTAACCGCCTCGGGTTTCTTAATATCAACTTGAATACCTTCACCGGAGACAATAAGGACAAGGAAAGCAACAGATCTCAACCAAAACTCACATTTTCTAAATTTAGCATACAATTCATGGTCATTGAGAAATTGCAACACCATCCTCAAATGATCAACATGCTTATCCTCATTCCGTGAGCAAATCAAGATATCATCGATAAATACAATCACAAACATATCGAGATATTACTCAAAGACCATATTCATCAAATCCATAAATGTTGTTGGAGCATTAGTCAACCAAAACGACATCAGCAAAAACTTATAATGACCATATCGAGTTCAAAAATCCGTCTTCAGAATGTCATTCTCTTTCACCCTTAATTGATGATAACCCGACCGAAGGGTCAACTTAAAATCTAAAACACCTAATCACATAGACTCACAGTGAAAGCATTAGGAGTTTTGCCGACTATGCTACTAGCCTAAAATGACCCTCCTGATGTTGATGGAATTGTCAGAATTGGATTCTTAGGTCATTTTCTTAAACTTTTGATAAAAAATAACCGTTCAAGGTTCAAAATCTTTAAAATTCTAAAATACACATAAAAACCAAATGAACAACTAGGTGACCGAATTTCATGTGACTTGTAGTCGCTACAGGAAAGCTCTAAGCGATGAACATGAGGCATAAGCACAAAAATGACCTGGAGGTCATTACAGTTGACATCTGGCCTAATAGTAATCAAATGTGTATGATATGCTCATGTAATCATATGTCTTGAATACATATATACAAATGCAAATGCATGACATACATAACCAAATGCTAGAAATGGAGGTCTTTCTAGTAGCTAACATGTATCATATTTGCCAACATGTGGTAAACTGTACAATATTCATAGTCTTTTGAGAAAATAGGCCGCCTTCCCTCCGATTATAGCTTGAAGTAAATGCATAACATGCCATGATATGAACTCTGAATGCACATAGTAAGCCATAACAAACACTTAGCCAATCTTGGCTCTTTCGTGCTCTTGTTCTCAAAACCTCAGAATCTTTTTTGTATAACATGCAAATAACTCATACAAACCCATAGGATTTTCGAAGAAACATGAATAATTAAATAAAATTTATAGAGGTAGTTTAAACTTGAGGATGTTCATAAAGATTATAAAATACCTAATCAATCTCGTCATGACTTTATTTAACTTTCATAAAATAATTTAGGCCAATAAAACTTATAATAGACTTGAAACTTTTGACTCGACTTCAACTTAGAAAAATAATTATATAGGAACACAAAAGGTGACTGACATACTTAACTTGATTTATATGAACGACTCCAAATTGGTAATAGTATGATCCGTTTTAGAAACAGGTTGCTTGACAAGTATATACCAAAAAGAATAGAGAATAAGATTTAGTAATAGTATCATTTTCAAATAATAATTTTTTAAAAGCTTCTGACGAGAAATAATGACTTAACAACTCCCTTGGATATAACATAATAATTCTCCAACATTTCAGCCTTAATATCAGGAAAATAGCTCGCTAATAGACATAAGGAATAAGAAACTTGGCGGAGGATAACTTTACCATGAAACAAACATCACAATGATAAGATATGAGAATAATATGATATAATCAAGGAATAATATTAGCTGACTTCTCAATGCCCTTCACAGTGGGTCTTTCTTGCAATAGAATAGTAAATATAACGTATTTGATGATTTATAACTTTTTGGAATTCGTTCGATATGAAAAAGGGAATATTTCCTTAACATACCCTAAATATGGGCTTGAATAACTTGATGTAAATTATTAGTTTTATTTTAGTGTTAAATTATAACCTCAAAATATTTTCTTACCACAACTGTTGATCAACGTAGTTTGCTCATATATCTCTACAACAATTGATAGCATTATTTGGTAAAGAAAAATGAATGGATGTTTACATCAATTGAAAACTTTACCTAGTAACGCCAACATGGATTAAAATTTATGTGTGGCAACCTATATATATAACATAATATATTTTTGTTAATTTGAACTAAAAAGATACAACATTTAATGCTTTGCCCAATTGGTGTCATCACATAAACTTTAATGGTTGTTGACTCCCTCCACATCCATGTGGAAGTGGAGGTGACATTTCCATATATATATATTTGGGTATTGCGTAGATTTGTGGTAAATATGAAAAAAAAATTGAATAAACCACAGTTAGCAGAAAATTATTTTGAATAAAGCATACTTCATCTAAAAATAATTCTTCAATATAACTGAGTCACTATCTCCATCAAAACATTAATTAACTATAAACTCTTACAAATAATATAAACACATATATCATAATTAAAAAATTATTTTCATAAATATATAAGTCATTTAAAAAAGAGAATAAGAAATATATTTTAATCAAATTTTATTTAAAATCTATGTTCCCAAACACGAACATTATTATTATAAGATTCTCAAATTTCGGCTCATAAGTCTTTGACACGAAAAAAAATACAACAGTAAACATCCGAGGTGTAATAATTTTAATATAAAAACTGATCCTCGCCGACAAATACGAGTGTAAAGATATGACTCATGGATCTAACGTAACCCCAAAAGCTAGCTAATGAGGGGAGGATTGTCCAAGTCCATATAAACATACCACCAATTAATTTCCAACCAATCTGGGATTTAACCCACTCTAACACTCCTTTATGCTCAAGTCCGACTAGAGAGTGGATTGGGAGCCCAAATGGGGATGTACCTGGCTTTGATATCATGTAAAATTTAGAGCTAATAGATCAATTTCCTTGTACATTAAAACCTCACTAAATTAATACTGAGTAAATTAATAATATTTCTTAGATAATATTTTTCTCTTGTCCTGACTTGGACCAATGAAAAAAAATCTCTCATTTCGATAAGATAACAAGATAATATATATTTAAAAGACCTCTATACAAATATATGGTCCAATTAATATTATAAATTGATAATTCTTTAAAAGTACAAATATATTTAAAAGATAATTTAGTGAAATATAATTTTATTGTGTTTTATGTTTAATTAAAATTTAAAACTAGTTAATGTTCATCTCTAACTTTTCTTATTGCATCCACGAGTTTCGGTGTTTCCATGACTGCAAAAATCATTTAGTGCATATGAAATGATTTATTTTGTATTCACATAATGTTTTATGTATTTGATATGTAATTGTTGATTTTTTGACACATTTTAAATGAGAAGTCATTTTTGGATATGGTTTCAAGAAATTTGATGTGTTGCTTATATAGTTGGCATAATACATAAACATGACCCTTAACTTGGCACCAACGGACAACTATGACCTTTAACTTTGGGTGTGCACAAATAGACACTTATAACTTGTATAAAATTGAACAAATATATGGCACCTTACATGACAATTTTGTGTCCTACGTGGAGTCCTACATGTATTATGCCATGTAGGACACATGTGTCTACTTGGGCACACTCAAAGTTGGAGGGCATAGTTGTCCGCTAAAGTCAAGTTAAGGGTCATGTTTATGTATTATGCATATATAGTTTATTCTCTCGCTATCATACATTGAAAGTTTTTAGTAAACATATAGTGAATAATATCTAATTATTAAAAAAGAATGCACATTATGTATAATGAATAAATTTCATTATAAATAATTGAATTATTGAATTTATTTTACAATGAATCATAGACATACATTGTGTTTTATGTATAATGAATGTATTGTTTTCATATGAATTCAATAAATAGGATACATAATTTAATAAGATACAATATTTTGATGTATTCATTGTACTTTATGTATCATAAATTATTATTTTTATGTAAATTCAATAAATATGATACATAAATTATTAGGATACAATAACTTTGATGTAATAAAATTAACTTTTATTGAATCTCAAAAGACTCTTTAAATTAATAAATATTAATTTATGTATTAAATAATACATCTACAAATTAATAATATTTTGTAGTCTCACCTATATTAATGTAGTGAGTTTTACTACTGTCACACCCCTTTTTGCGCATGAGCGGTAGGGTTTTTCCAATTTAAGTGACGTTATTAGTTAGGGATTATTTTATTTTTATTTTTTAGAGTCGCCACTTGAAATTGAGTTATGGTGTTCCAAGTCACCTTTTTGTTTAATCCCTAATTAAAAGGAAATGACTCTTTAGTTTGGTCTGCGAACCAGAAATTCGGGAAAGGAATTCTGTTGACCGAGGGGAAGGTATTAGGCATCCCTCGAGTCTTGTGGTTCTACCACGGTCGCTTTTATTGACTTATACTTATTTTTATTATTTTTGGGTATATTGTGTCTACATGCCATTGTTTGTTTATTTTTTATTTATTGAATTTTTTATTAGTCTTAAACCAGATGCATAACTGCATTCTCGATCTTGACATTTGGAGAAATAACTGTCTTCCCCTCTCGAGTTCATCACACCTAATAATCTCAATTTACACCTCTTGGTTTGGATTAATAAAAATTGATTATTAAAATAATTTGGCCAAGGTGTGTAACCGCATCCTTAAGTTTCTTAAGTATTTCAAAAAGATGTGGAACCACATTCTTAATTGAAAATCATTTCTTATTTATTACTCTTTTGTTTTTGTTTTTTTAAAATAAATAAATAAATAATGAAAAATATAATTTATCTTATCTAATGTTAGAGGCATTCTCATTTATTACTTTTTGCCCAATTCGCATCTTGTCCTAATCCTTTATGGTTATTGACTAAACCTTTAAATCAAGCCTAGCCCTCAGATCGTTAATAAACATACTAGCATAACCAACTTGCTACAATTTTTACATACAATTGAAACCCATAAGCAAGCAACTTAGTATATAAAGCAATATTATGTAAAGAAAGGTTAAGAAAAATAAGAATTTCAAATATATATATATTTCAAAATTTATGAAAAGAAAAACAACTAAAGTGATGCATCTCAAACATGATAAGAATTCCCTTTTTAAGTTACCTTAGTTAACTTTGGTTTATTTTTATCTTTAAAGAAAAAATAAATAAAAAGGAAAAACTAATCTAAGTTGATAATGTGCAAGAAAAATATATGCTTAGTCCATTTATTTAAAATACCATGTTGAAAACTCATCTTTGATCTCATTCTCATTTCAAACATCTAGGCCAATATTCCATATCACCACTAAATGGAGAAGACAACACTTAGTAGTAACTAAACTTCAACATCATAAATAAACACCTAAATATAATATAGCTCACTGA
>JAJOOO010005069.1:0-14235 GCA_029582685.1 Solanum piurae
TGACTAATTGGATATAATCGTGGGTTAAAGTAAAGTCTAAACCATTTTCCTTGTGGGATCGACCCCAACCTACAAGTTGGGTTCTTTACTTGATAACGATCGCTTACGCTTCTTTAGGGAGGTGTAATTTGAGCGTATCACTGGGGCATTGCATAACCCGAATGGCATGCGCTTGAACGCATACGTGCCATATAAATAAGTGAATGTAGTCTTCTCCTGATCCTTTGGTGTAATGACGATCTGATTGTACCCTGATCAACCATTAAGGAAACAGTAGTACTCCTGGCCAGCCAATATGTCTAACATTTGATCAATGAAAGGTGCCGGATAGTGGTCCTTTCTAGTGGCGTCATTCAACTTCATGTAGTCCATGCATATACGCCACCCAATCACTGTTCTTGTGGGGATTAACTCATTCATTTCATTAGTCACCACCGTCATTCCGCCCTTCTTGGGAACACACTATACTGGACTTACCCATTTGCTGTCTGATATTGGGTACACGATTCCTGCATCCAGCCACTTGATGACCTATTTTCTCACCATATCCTTCATCAATGGGTTTAGTCTCCGATGATGTTGTGAACTTGCCTTATACCCTTCCTCAATATATATTTTATGCATGCACATCGCGAGACGAATACCATGGATGTCAGACATTTGCCACCCCAAAGCTGCTTTCCTTTTTTTCAGGACGATTAATGCTGCTTCCACCTATTCATCAGATAATGTTGCAGAAAAAATAACCGATAAAGTTTTATCTTCACCCAAAAATGCATACCTGAGGTGGGCTGGCAATGTTTTTAACTCCATCTTGGGTGCTTCTTCAATGGAGGGCTTGGGTGGAGGACCCAACACCCTGTTTAAAGGCTCCCATCGATCTCCAAATGTACCTATAAGTGCCATATCAAGAAATTGCATAATTTCCTGTGCCTCAGCATCCCCATAAATATCATCCCCTACTAACACTCACTCTAGAGGGTCCTTCGATGCAATGTAACGAGCTTCTACCTCAAGATCTATCACAGTTATATCAGACAACTCCTCATACACAACTGGCAACTTTAATGCTTTATACACGTTGAACAACTCCACTTTATCATGTGTTCGCATAGTCAGCTGCCACATCTATCATAGCCCGCCCAATAGCTAAGAAGGGTCTTCCTAAGATGAATGGGACCTCAGGATCCGGCTCAAAGTTCATCACTACAAAATCTACTGGGAAGATCAATGATCCCACTTGCACTAAAACATCCTCTACAACACCCTCATAAATTGCTATATATCTATCAGCCAACTGTAAGATAATAGTAGTAGGTTCAAAACTACCCAACCCCAACTTTTTGTACAAAGAAGTCGACATCAAATTTATACTGGCTCCTAGATCACACAATCCTCGCGCATGAATGCTCTGCCCTATAGTGATCTGAATCGTAAAGCTACCCGGATCTTTCAGTTTAGTGGGTAACTTGTTTTGGATCCTGGAGCTGCACTCTTCAGTAAGTGCGACGGTCTCATACTCAGTCAGCCTCCTTTTATTCGCCACAATCTCCGTCACATACTTTGCATACCTGGGTATACCCTGCAAAACATCTACCAATGGCAATTTAATGTGAACCTATTTCAAAAGAGAGAGAAACTTACCAAAATATTCATCCTCCTTCTACTTTTTGAACTTTTGAGGGAATATGGGAGGTGGTTTCACAATTGGTTGCACTCTTTCTTCTTGTGCAACAACTTCGCCCTCATTGGGTTCACTCTCTTTATTCACAGCATCAATGTTTCTTTTCTTAGGAGCTAGCTCCTCTAATTGTAAACCACTGCGAGTACCTATTGCATTTACTTGCTTGAGGTTTGGGTCAGTGTTACCCGGCAAGCCTCATTGTGGTCGTGAGTTTTGGGCACTAGCCAGCTGCCCTAATTGCTTCTCCAGATTCTGTATAGCTAACTGATTGTCTCTTGCATCATCAACTAATTTAGCTTGATCAACCATAATGTTTTTCAGCATCTCCTCCATGCTCATGTTTCCAGATTGTTGTTTAGGTTGCTCCCGTTGGGCTTGTTGTTGGTACCTCTGTGTATTTCCTTGGGGTCTATATTGATTCTGGCCTTGACCCTGATTTTGGTTTCCACCCAAGAAAAGTTTGGGTGGTTGCGCCAACTTGGGTTATATGAGTTCCCATAATTTTGCTGGCCTCATTCTCGTTGGGCATTACCTAAAAAATTCACAGGGTTTGCACCACATACCTCTGCACTATGATCACCGCTTCCATAAATCTCACACCAAGATGGTGGTTGTTGAATTGCATTTACCTGTGCGGGCTGTTGTCCCAATGCTAGATTGCTGAAGTGAGTGTTCTTCATATTCTGCATAGCAGCAATCTGTGTAGTCATAACATCTACCTCTAACATACCTGCCATTTTTTGAATCACAAGTTTCATTCCTCCTCCATTCCATTCAGGGTTTCCCTGAGAGATCATGTTCAGCAAGGTGAATAGTTCAACATATGTCTTCTCCAAAGCTTGACCACCTACAGCTGAATCAAGTAGTATCTTGATGTTAGGCTCCAATCCTTCAATGAAAGTATGGACCAACACCTCATTAGATTGATGATGATGAGGGAAGCTCTGTGCTAGATCATTCCAAGTGGTAATTGAGTTTGCGGGCTCTGAGTTCAGCCATCCTTTTGCTTTCCCAAGTAGAGAAAAAGGGAATAAAGTGAGCCTCACATAATCCACATTCACTCCGGCTGGAGTGTGCGTATCACTGATCTCGAAGAAATTCTGAATGTGAACTATTGGATCCTCATGCGAAAGACTAGTGAACTGCCCATTAGTGTGCAGTAGTTGCACCATACCCTGCTTCAATTCAAACCTCCCACCAGCTTCAGGTTTCTGAATACAAGATGTCACATTGGTGGGACGTGGGATTACTACGTCTTTTACTCCCAACTCAACCATCATTTCAGGTTCTCCTTCATCAATTCTTGATGTTGGAGATGTTGGTTCACTAGCAACAAGAGGGACCGAATAAGTAAGTCGTCTTTTCCTTCTCCGGTAGTGAACAAACTTTCTGATATAGCTAGAGGCGATACCAATCCTTGATCGTCGTCCAGTTTGAGACTTCAGATTAACCTGCAACAATAAATTGCCAAGATCAAGTTGTCAACACTTGCTTTTTAACTTCAGAAATCAGAAAAATAAGATAATTTATAATTCTAAAGTCCCCGACAGCGGTGCCAAAAAATTGTTGCGGCCAAATCGCACACGTAAGTGCACGTGGTCGTTCAAGTATTAAAATGGCTCCTTTTAAGAGCCGGGTATCGTACCCACAAGGACTTACGCTTAAAATTACTTGACTTCTCTAACAGCTAAACACAAGTGTATTCAAGATTTTAAAAGTGATTTAGTTTCTACTTCTAAGATTATAACCAAATGTAACAAAAGCGATTCAATTTCAAAGGTCTAAATACAGTGATTGGGTAAAGTCCAGGGCTGCAACGTTTATCGGGAATTATGCAATCAATATCATTTAAATGGGTAATTATCAACTATCGAATCAATGAATCATAGGGTTAAATGTATGATCATGGTCTCTAGACCTCTAATCGCCTATGATAAATAACACTCTAACTACATCGTTGAGCGGGGATATGATGGATTAAGTACCGAGCATTATGATTTCTTCCTGTATGGTGACCCAAGCAAGGTTTCTAGGTATATCCCTATCCTAGATACAAATCAACCCTAGCTATTTAGAATTAATCATTCTCCTTATGTCCCACGTTCTATCCTCTTATTCCTCTCCTGAGTTTCGGACAATGTATTTATTTCAATAATGATCAATCATGAAATACGGAAAACAAGAACATAAGAAAGATTCATATGATAATTGATATTAACCTAATGAAAACTTAATAGATTACAATCATCCTGTAGCCACTGCCCTAGAACTAGGGTGTTTAGCTACTCATAATTCAAGAATCGATCAAATAATGTTTTATAATCATAAAGAGATCGAAAGGAAAAGGGTTTGAGAAATAACCCTAACACTCGACAACACGTTCTTCCAAATCATCGTTCTTCAAAACCCAGAAAAAAGAATCATCAATAAAATAAAATAATGACCTATTTATACTAAAAGTCGAAACGGCCAAATCTGGGGCTTCAAGGCGCGACGCAGATGGACTTCCAAATTCTGATTCTAGGCACTTTGTTCTCCTCCACGACGCGGGCACTCCACAGAGTGTTCTGCCTCGCGATTGCTTCTTCGAATAAAACCTGGGGCTTTTCTCTACGATGCACTAGCTACACGGAGGGTTCTGCCTCAATTCATAATTTCACAAGCCAAATTATAGCTCCACTCCGCGACGCGGAGAGGATACATAACTGCCTTAGTGGCTTTTCCTCCAACTTCTTCCTTGCTCTCTTTTGGCTTGAATCCTCTATGTTCTTCCATTGTCCCTTTTACGCTCGTTTCTACAATTAAGCTCACCGACACAACTAATCATGTTGGTTAGCTCATAAACAACTAAAAGACTATATATGACTATAAACGAATATATTTTGAATTCAAACTAGGCGTAAATGCAGGCATAATTAACATTCTTGGCATATAAATATGCGTAAGATCAGAGATCTACATCTACGCCCATACAATGCCTCATAAAGAGCCATCTGAATGCTAAAATGGTAACTATTATTGTAGGTGAACTCTACAAGAGGAAGGTGATCATCCCAACTACCCTTGAAATCGATCACGCAAGATCTTAACATGTACTCTAAGGTCTGAATGGTACGCTCTGCCTGACCATCCGTCTGCAGATAAAATGTTGTGCTAAGATTAACTTGAGTACCAAGACCCTTCTGAAATGACTTCCAAAAATGAGAGGTAAACTGAGGACCTCTATCTGAGATGATAGACAAAGAAAGCCTATGCAATATGACTATCTCATTAATGTAAAGCTTGGAGTAGTCCTCTGCCGAATTTGTAGTCTTGACAGCCAAAAAGCGTGAAGACTTAGTAACTCTATCAACAATCACCCAAATGTAGTCATGCTATCTGCGAGTATGAGGTAAACCTGTGATGAAGTCCATGTTGATCACTTCCCACTTCCAAGTAGGAATGTTGATCTCTTGAGTCATACCTCCTGGTTTTTTATGTTCTACCTTGACTTGCTAACAATTGGGGCACTTAGCCACAAAATCTGCTATATCCCTTTTCATGTCAATCCACTAAAAGACTTCTCGTAGATCACGGTACATCTTAGTGGCGCATGGGTGAATAGAATATCTAGAATTATGGGCCTTTGCAAGAATTTGCTGTCTCAACTCACCCACCTCAGGAACACATAATCGACCCTGATAGCGAAGTACACCATCTCCCCCTTGGGAGGGAACCTCAACTCTCTGATGATGGACTGCACCCTTAAGTTGAAACAATATCGGATCACTATCTTTCTTTTCCTTAACCTCCACTACCAATGAATATTCTGACCCATTCTGAACTGTTACACCACCATTTGATATGCTCATAAGAAGAACTCCTAGGCGAGCAAACATGTGAACATCCTTTGCTAGCTCTTTTCTTTTTCCTCAACATGTGCTACACTACCCATAGATAGTCTGCTAAGAGCATCTGCTACTATATTGGCCTTACCAAAATGGTAATGCACACTCATATCATAATCCTTGAGGAACTCAAGCCATTTTCTCTGGCGAAGATTCAACTTTTTATAGGTGAACACATACTGGAGGCTCTTATGGTCTGTGAACACATCTACGTGAACACCATATAAGTAGTGTCTCAAAATATTAAGTGCAAACACAACTGCTGCTAGCTCGAGGTCATGAGTCATATAGTTCTTCTCATGTACCTTAAGTTCTCTAGAAGCATAAGCTATAACCTTACCTCGCTGCATCAACACACAACTTAGGACGACTCTGGATGCATCACAATAGAAAACATAACCGTCTGAACCCTCTGATAGAGTCAAAACATGAGTTATAGTCAACCTAGTTTTCAGTTCTGCAAAGCCTTTCTCACAATCATATGACCACTGAAACTTGACTTTCTTTTGCGTCAACTTAGTCAATGGAGAGGTCATGGATGAAAATCCTTCCACGAACCTTCTGTAATAACCAGCCAAACCCAAGAAACTTCTGATATCTGTAGGAGAGTTAGGTCTAGGACATTGTTTCACTGCTTCTATTTTCTGAGAATTCACTCGGATCCCTTCGCTAGACACAATGTGACTAAGGAAAGCAACAGATTGCAACCAAAACTCATATTTGCTAAACTTAGCGAATAAATGGCGATCCTTGAGAGTTTGCAGGACAACCCTCAAATGGTTCACATGTTCTTTATCAATAAAGATGATAACGAACAAGTCCAAATACTGCTTGAACACTCTGTTCATCAAGTCCATAAAAGCTGTAGGAGAATTGGTTAGTCCAAATGACATAACTACAAATTCATAATTACCATACCGATTTCTGAAGGCTATTTTCAGAATGTCACTATCTCTGACTCTGAGCTGATGATAACCGAATCTAAGGTCTATCTTTGAGAAATAACTAGCACCCTGAAGTTGGTCAAACAAGTCATCAATCCTGGGGATGGGATACTTATTCTTGATTGTGAATTTGTTCAACTGTCTATAGTCAATGCACATCCTCAGAGAGCCATCTTTCTTCTTCACGAACAATACTGGTGCACCCCATGGGGAAATACTGGGTCTGATGAAGCCCTTATCTAGAAGGTCTTTCAACTGCTCTTTTAATTCCTTAAGATCAGCTGGATCCACTCTGTAAGGAGGAATAGAGATAGGCTGGGTATCTAGAAGGAGATCAATTCCAAAATCGATTTCCCTTTTGGGAAAAACTCTGAGAAGATCTTCTGGAAATACTTCTGGGAACTCATTAACCACACGAACTGACTCAAGAGTTGGAGTTTCAGAACTAGAATCCTTAACCCAAACTAGATGATAGAGATAACCCTTAGAGATCATCTTTCTGGCCTTAAGGTAAGAAATGAATCGACCTATAGGCGCTAAGCTACTACCATTCTAAGATCGGTTCATCTGAAAACTGAAAACGAACAATCCTAGTTCTATAATCGACTGAGGCATAATATGAATGAACCAATCCATGCCTAGAATGATATCGAAGTCTACCATTTCTAACTCTACAAGATCTACTGAGGTGACTTTCTAGGAGACTGTGATGGGACAATTTCTCTATACCCGTCTAGCTATAACTGGGTCACCGACTGGAGTAGAGACTGAGAAGGGTTCTGAGAGAGTTTCTAGACTAACATTGAAGTTGGCTGCTATATAAGGAGTTACAAAGAAACGAGTAGCCCCTAGATCTAACAATGCATAAACATCTAAGTCAAAGACTCGTAACATACCAGTGACTACATCTAGAGAATCTTCCTGATCCTGGCGAGCCTGAAGAGCATACAACCTGTTTTGGTGTTGACCGCCACTTGTACCAGATGAGTTACCCTGCTGAGTCGGGTGACCTGCTGGTGTTGCTGAAGTTGTGGATTGAGCTCTACTATTATTTCCCCCTTGACCCTGTTTAGAAGGACAATATTTCAACCTGTGACCAGACTCACCACACCCAAAGCATCATTCCTTTCCTGCGAGGCACTCACCCGAATGGTTCTTACCACACTTTGGACAAGTTGGGTAGGTTCTGGTGCATGAAATACTACATTGAATCTTAGAGCCTGATGCCCTACCTTTTTGATCATTTCAAAACTTGGAGGATGGAACACTAGCTAAAGGTACTAGAGCTGAAGACTTTTGCTGAAACTGTGACCGATTTCCACCACCCGATTTCTATTGAGAGTAGTCATAGAATTGCCTGTCCTAGCCTTCTTATTCTCTTTGGCTTGTTCCCTAAGCTTTTCACTCTCAACCTGTTAAGCATGAGTCATGATCCTAGAGATGTTCATATCTTCTAGCAACATAGCATTCCTACACTCTGTTTTCACAAGGTTCGATACCCCATAAAGAAACTTATTTATTTGACCCCTAGAATCGGCAACCATGTGAGGAGCATACCTGGAGAGTTGGGTGAACTTGAGTCCATACTCTTGGACTGACATGGAACCCTGCGTCAAATTCATAAACTCCTGCGCTCTTGCCTCCCTCAACTCCCTTGGGAATAACCTATCCAAAAAGGTCTCACTAAAGCATTCCCAAGTGATAGGAGCTGCATCTGTACCCCTGCTCTCTTTCCATTGAGTATACCAAATGTGAGCTACATCCTTCAGCTGATAGGATGCCAACTCTACCCTATCATTACATGTAACTTGCATTACTCCAAAGATCTTCTTGACCTCATCTATGAAGTTATGGGGATCCTTACCCATCTGCAATCCTAAGAACTAAGGCGGATTCATTCTAACGAAGTCACGAACCCTGACTACCACTAATCCACCACCAGTATTTGCAGGAACTGGAACCTGTTGGTTGTTCTGATTAGTCACACTTTGAGCCAAAAATTGGATGGCATTCCTGAATTCTGCATTCAAAACTTTCTGATCTAGCATTTCTAGCATTCACATTCCTTCCATATGCTCTACTATGAGGCATGATCTGAAACTTATAACATCGATTTAGAACGAGTAATTAGATCACACCTTACGCACAATAAGAGTAACAAACAGATTGAAGTTTTCTTGAAATACTTTGCAGCCTCCTTCTCATTAGATGTGGTGGACTTCACACCCATGAAAAGGACTCTACTTAGTGCGACTATTCAGACATCCTAGGACACTTAAAACCTAGTGCTCTGATACCAAGTTTGTCACGCCCCGAGGCAACCTCCTGGACGCGGACACGGGACCTAGGATCACGAATGACCCCAAGCTAACCCTGTTGGCATATAATAAGCATACTAAAGTAATCTGAATAAATAAACACTGTGCGAAAGCTAAATCATATGATAATCTAAAATGATGGGGAAATACCCATATACTAAATCTAAATATATGAAAATTGAGAGTTTGAAATACAACTGAAAAGTCAAAGTCTAACACTAAAGCTGAAACTAACTATGTCTAAAATAAGCCTCTAAACTGACTAAAAGTGTTGGGACATGCCCCATCTAAATCTAGCAAAAACTGAAAACTAAAAACTAAAATGGAAAGATAACATGTCAACTGTCCTCGAAGAATGATGACTCACCACTGATGCTACCAAACTGAAGATCAGGAACCGATCTATGCGTGATTTGACTACTGAGTACATGAACCTACATCACAAGAAGATGTAGCGTAAAATATTCGTCAGTACTTGAAAGGTACTTAGCATGCATGATAGAGTAAAGCAAAATAATAACATAACTGAACAAGCAATAAAGTAATAATATAATCTGAACATGATAAGGATACTGGAAATACTGAACATGGCTAAACTGAATGCAATGACCAAGTTTATAACATGCTAAGACTGAATACTGAACTGTACTGATAACATGGTCAATGCAATAGAATCTAACTGAACTGTGGGAGCTATTAATAACCGACATAAACCACATGAGTTAAATGTGGAGTCCGATGTATACGCCCCATCGAGAGGACCCAATATACCCTGCCAGAGGTATAAATGCATGCTGGTGTGATCACTAAAATGATGCCCACAGAGGGGACTTACAACCTACTAGGCACGTAGTTCTTGGACTTGAAGGTGACTGACCTTAGTCCACTCGGTATTAAGCTTCTCTCAATTGATTAAGTAATTAACATTTTATGACTGGAATGTTGTAATACTGGATAGCTCAAAATACTGACATGCTAACTGAAAATGCAACACATTTAAATCTGAGGCATGTATAACTGAAATATTTGACCTAGCATGTGTAATTCATGAATTAAAAGAATCTACACAACTAGGGTTATGAATATCATATAAGAAACTAAGCAACAACATGATAATTTGATCAGCCAAAGCCCAACAATTTCTAACATTCAAGAAACCTTAGATCTAGATAATATTAAGGAAATCAAGATTCTCACTGAAATCTAGGGACCCAATGGGTGAAAGGAACCCACTGGTGAAATCCCACATACTTGGTGAAGAATTCCACGGAGAAATCTTTTGATTTCAGGGCCGAAACTGATGAAGACTTGTTGCATTTTGGAGCTAGGGCTAGTCGACTTCTTCTCTTCTATTTCTCTAGTTTGATCGATTTCTTGGTGAATGATTTGACTAGGGTAGATTCTAATTTATTTACTAGGCTAAAACTAACCAAAACTACGTAGTTTAGGGGTCCAATGCATCAGGAAAGAAATAAAAGACCCCTGACTTAACTGTTGTCGGGGGCCACCAACGGACGAAACCGACGGACCATGGCTGGGCCGATGGTCCATGCTGGTCAACCGTCGTTTGGTGACTGGGGATGGAATTTGGGGGTCTGACCTACAGCCTTGGACCACAGACCGTGGTCTGACCTACGGTCCGTAGGTCCTGGAGTGGCCTGACCCTTAGCCGATTTTTTTGAGGCTTCTAGGGGGAGGGTTACAGATGTTGCACCACGGACCGTGGGTCCTCCTATGATCCGTGGGTGGCAATCATGGGTTGCACCTGCAACTCTGAAATCTGCATTTTGGTCTGTTCTAGCATACGAGGTGTTACAAAAAGTGTTATTTTTACATTGAGAAAATAACTATTATTTTTAAGAAGAGCATAAATGGTTTTCAAAGTAGTTCAGCCAGATAAAGAGAAGTTTAGTTACCCCTTAAATAAAGTATTATTTTTCACATTGAAAAGAATGTATTATTTTCACAAAAATGTAAAGAGTTTCCAGAGTATTTAACAAAGATTGAGTACAATTCAGTTATCTTTTAAAGAGGCCTTTTTGAGTAATTATCTCAACCCAGTGAGTATTTTACATGAACATTAAGTTATATATTTTGGGAGTAGTATTGAGAATCAATATGGAAGAGAGTTCAGATAACCCACAACCTCCATAAACTACGTAGCAAGCATAGATATGATCGTACCGCAAGACGGACGACTCCTTACTTGCCTCAAGAAGGCTTTTTAGTGGACCCATCAGTTTAGTTGCATTCTATATTCCGACAAGGTATAGGGCGGTTCTGGCAACGTGGGTAGGACGTATCATCACGAGGCTCATAGTGATGGTTATTTGTTAAAGAAACTCCCCAAGTAAAGTAAAGTATTTTTTTAGTTTATATATTTCAGTTCAGTATTTGTTATTATTGCATCCTTACTGTAAGAGCTTAAATGATTTTTCATCATGATTATACTATATTTCAGTTGAGTTACCTTCAGACTTTCAGTTCAATTATTTGTTATTTAGCTCTATTACATAGTCGTACATTTAATATATTGATGTCATTCAACCTGCATCCTTGCATGATGCAGATTTAGGTACTTAAGATCATCAACATGAGTTCCATTGAGATCACATCATCTGCTCGTCAACTTTTGGTGAGACCTCCTTGGTTTCTGTGGACTCCATTTTTTATGATTTGTTAGTAGTAGTAGTGTTCTAGGGTGTCGTGGGTCTTGTCCCGATACCTATCTTTATACAATAGAGACTTCATAGATAGACAATCTTGGTCAGTCTTTTAGTATTTGTTTTATTTATAACTTTATGTTTATACTCGGTATTTTTCAGATAGTCTTGAGATTCAGTAAACTATTTTGATAATTCTTCAATTTTAATGTTTGTGTATGCTTGAGTTAGTCTTCCGCTTAGTAGTCATCCAAGACAAGGGTTCGTTTGGAGACCAACAGTGGTTCTCGAGTGCCGGCCACGTCTAGGGTGTAGGCTCGGGTGGGGCGTGACATTTGGATATGATGTTTATAAGGTAGTGGTTATCTTTAGCATTCACATACATGCAGTTCAGTTCAAATTGAGGTGAAAAATATAGTCTAAAAAGTGATTCGCGGAGAACTGTTGATAATTGTCGATGTTTGGTGCCAAAACAACAGTCAGGTAAGTTTGTGAATGGGAAACTTCATTGGACTACTAGTCGGTAGAACATCCTTGTTTCATCTGGGCTATCAACCCGCAGAGATCTTTTGTCCTCTACTAACACAACATCTCAAAAACGATTTGTTAGGATCCATAACTGTTATTCATCCATTGGAATAGCATATCTTGCCCATACAAGCCCAAACACAAATAGGAACAAACATGACTTATTAGCCGAAACCCTTTCAAAATCATCATTTCGTATATAAAGGTACATCAATTGTTCACAAGTTTGAAATTCACGTTTAAAGTCATTAAATATATAGATCTCCTTCCTTTTTCTAGGGTATCATAGCGATCTTCTTCAACTATTTTTTAATTTATATTCTTCAACTGCAGTGTTGTACTTCTATAACTGATGGAGCTCCTTGATTTTCGAGAAAAAGAAGTAAAAAACTGAGGGATTCTGTTGATTTTTCTTTAAAAAATCTATCCTAGTTTTTGTACATTTTTGCATGAAAAATAATCGAAGGTCATCCGTCAGCTTTTCATTAAAAAAATTTAAAGAAAATCATTCTGATGGTGTCTATCAGTTTTTTTCCCGATATTACCAGAGAGCATATGATTATACAAAGTTTCCTTATACATATTTATAAAAAAAATAGATTGGTCTATTATTATGTATGAAGAGAAGTTTAAGACTAACCAAATATTGTGTGCGACCCCTTTATTTTGAATTGTTAACTATTTTATATTTTATGTAATTTCTAAATATTTAAATTTTATTTCAAAATATTTAAAAATTATACGTGAATTCACTACCAAACATTAATTAGTTTGACTCGTAGGAATCAACCAAAATAAATTGATAGAAGGAGTTTTATACAAAGGGAAGTAATATGAGTAAAATCAATTCTCAATTTTCATCACCAACGATGCAAAATTCAATTTTTGTTCTGCCAGCCGAACTCGTTACAGAAATCCTCTCGATGCTTCCAGTAAAATCCCTCTTGAAATTCAGGTGCACTTCAAAATCTTGGCTTGCTTTGATCTCTAGTCCTGAATTTTTCAAAACTCATCTTAGCTTAAATGCTAATAACAAGGAATACATCCGCCATAAGGTTATGATGAATGAACGTAGTGTGTACAAATTTCGAGATTGCAGTGTTAGCTCTTTATTTAATAAATCATTTACCGAGGCAAAAAAGACTTGGATTATCCCAGGCAAGTTCCAGGTGGTATTTCTATAGGTTCTGTCAATGGATTGATTTGTCTTGTTCATCGGGAGAATGAATTGTTTCTATGGAATCCATCAATTAGAAAGTACAAGAAGTTGCCTAATCCTAAAACTAAAACTACTTTGAGAGATTCCATCGGGCGAGTATATGGATTTGGATATGATAAGTTTCATGATGATTATAAGGTAGTGGTTATCTCAATCAATGTCAGAGATGACCTTTCACTTCAAATTGAGGTAAATAAAGTATAGTCTAAAAAGTGATCTCGGAGAACTGTTGATAATTATCCAAGTATGGTGCCACTACAACAGTCATATAGGTTTGTGAATGGGAAACTTCATTGACTACTATTATTGGTCCTAAATTGTGTACTAAACGAAGCATCATTTCTATTGATTTGGCTGATGGGAAATGGGGAGAGATGGAACTACCTTTTTATTGGGAAGGAGGTATGGTTTTTAGCTTGTGAGTGTTGGGAAGTGATCTTTCGGTCTTTTGTGATTGTGAGCAAACATATACGTTAGATGTTTGGGTTATGAAGGAGTATGCGATGCTTATTATCAATTTCCGGAGAATCAATTGGTGTATGGATATCTTGGACAAATACGTTTACACATGGCAAATGGAACTGAAATTTTGGTTCTGTTTGGATCAACTTTCATGATGTACAATCCAAAGGGTGACTCGCTCAGATGCTCAAAGGTTATTAACTCTAATAATTGGGACGAGGCGGAAATCTAGGATGCAACAAAAATGTAACTCATGATGATGCGAGGTCTATTGTTTTGAATATTTCAATTCAGTGAACGCATTTATGCTGAAAAAGAACAAATGAAAACAGATTTGAGGATTTGTAGACTAAAATATCTATACTACCTTAAAAGCATAAACTCCCAAACATGAATGTTGAATTACTATAATACCCCCAATTAAAAATACTCAATTTATTTTATTTATTAATTTAATTATTTGTATTATATTAAAAATAGATACCTTTTCACATTAAAGGGTTGTGATTTTGTCAAAGAGTTGTGACTTT